>CM076677.1:16291278-16531278 GCA_038501925.1 Xenopus petersii
AGACATATTTTCAGTTTCCCAGCTGCCCCCGTCATGTGACTTGTGCTCTGATAAACATTAGTCACTTTTTACTGCTGTACTGCAAGTTGGAGTGATATCACCCCCCTCCCTCCCCCTCCCCAGCAACCAAACAAAAGAACAATGGGAAGGTAACCAGATAGCAGCTCCCTAACACAAGATAACATCTGCCTGGTAGATCTAAGAACAACACTAAATAGTAAAAACCCATGTCTCACTGAGACACATTCATTTACATTGAGAAGGAAAAACAGCAGCCTGCCAGAAAGCATTTCTCTCCTAAAGGCAGGCACAGGTCACATGACCAGGGGCAGCTGGGAAATTGACAACATGTCTAGCCTTATTGTCAGATTTCAAAATTGAATATAAAAAAAATCTGTTTGCTCTTTTGAGAAATGGATTTCAGTGCAGAATTCTGCTGGAGTAGCACTAGTTCCCTAGTAGATCTAAAAACAACACTCAATAGTGACAGCCAAGTCCCACTGAGACTGATTCAGTTACATTAAGTAGGAGAAAGAACAGCCTATCAGAAAGTAGTTTCATCCTAAAGTGCAGGTACAAGTCACATGACTGGGGCAGCTGGGAAACTGACAATATGTCTAACACCATGTCAGATTTCAAAATTGAATATAAAAAAATCTGTTTGCTCTTTTGAGAATTGGATTTCTGTGCAGAAGTCTGCTGGAGCAGCACTATTAACTGATGTGTTTTGAAAAAAACATGTTTTCCCATGACAGTATCCGTAAGGGGATCCCCGGTGCATTCCCTTGCGCTCCTCAGCTTCATGTTCTGAATGATGCACAAACTAAATGCTTGATGCCCCTGTACCTCCTGCCTTTTTTTGCTCTATTTTAGGAATTCAAAAAGTTGTGCCTCAGGGTGCGACTGCAAGATCACAGTTTGGGAAAGTGCAGAACAAAATAATGCTTTGCACTAGCTTCTTGCACTTTTGTCCATGCCTCATTCTCATTATTAAGGCTGCTAGTGTTAGTAAATGAACCCCAGTGCACACGGCCGGACTGAGAATTAAAATAGGCATTTCAGGTACACAAAGGCCCAATCAGCCCACAAAGAGGCCCAAACAGAGCACACCAGCCCACTAAATAGTGACTTTCTATGGCACCTTATAGCAGCCCCTCAGCATTTGCCAGAACCCACAGATTGCCAGTCCGGGCCTGCCGGTGCACCATAAAAACAAATGTGCAATCCCAGATGGAAGCATCAATTTATAGAAAAGGTACCCCTTCGTTATCAATTATTCAATATCCTTAACTTAACTAGAAGTTTATTCTACAATAATGATTTAGACAATGAATTGCTTTTTAACCCGTAATTGTGACAATTAATTATATAATACATTTCCCAATTAATTCCGAAATAAAGATGAGTTCATCAGTCATATACTTAAGTAAAGTGCTAATACAAATGAATGAAGTAAATTCATTAGGATTCACGTCCTAAGAACGAAAGTGACAATAAATGTGGTTAATCTCTAAAAAAATATATCGTGAACCAATCACGGTTGATTACAATAACTAGTTCAATTGCCGTGCCTGTTAAATTAATTAAGATTCAATTCAAACAATTGAAGTGACTGTGCGCAATAAGTTAATATCAATTGATTAGAGTTAATGAACGTATATGTGTGTGTATGTTACGCGGCCCAGATGGATTCATGAGCCCCAGAGGAGCCATATCTGTACCTGACCGTATTGCTAAGTATATACTCCACTCATTTAAACTATGACACAAAGGCATATGATAATGGTCCCAGGTCATATGTAGATTCCTTTAAAAAAAAAAGGCTCCCATTGTATATGAGGCATAAGGGACCTGTTTTTATTACAGTATCTTTAAATCATTATTATTCGTTCTGTTGCACAAGGCTACATTGTAACAATTCTTTTAAAATGACTCTTCAAGCCAACATGGAATATAAAGACTGACATTTATAAATACTTAATATCATATTCCGAGCAGAATTATAATGGTTACTGTAGATATCAATCCTGCGACGATCGCAAGCAGATGGTGGTCACATATGGGATTAGAACGCATTGCTGTGCAACAACATTTGTATTAACATAAAAAAATGGCACTATCCAAAGTGTTATCTTTAATTAAATGCAAGCTATGTTATAATTTGAAATATTACTTTATAATCACAGCAGAGGATTAATCCTTCTTTTGCACCAAGCTTTTCGCTTGGATGGTCGATACATAATTCCCTTTCGCTGTCGGAACAGAATTAAGCTGCTTTTTTCCTAAGGGAAAAGGGTTAATGTGCAATTAGAGGAACTTTCTTCATTAATTGGCAGGTATGGGCTCTTTTGATGTTACTATATGAAAGCAATCCTAGTGCTATATCTATGCTGGCCTAACTGCCTTTGTAGTATTCTCATCTTATAGGGTCATCACTGAAGACTGCAGTCCTAGAGAAAAGGGAGATGCCCCCCAGTGGGTGGTAGCACTCATATGGGGTTATGTAATTAAAGCACTAAGTTTGCCAAGGAACAGTAACACATAGCAACCAATCAGCAGGTAGCATTTACTGGTCACCTTATTAAAAAGAAAAAAAAATATTGGTTGCTATCTATTACTGCTCCTGGGCCAACTTATTAGACATTTTATTACAGAAGGGGATTAGGTACCTAATTCTTTAGCAATGTAAAATATTTTGCTACAGAAAAACTGTAGAGTATTCAAATAAGTGAATTATTTATAAAGTGGCACATTTCTTCTTACACTTGTCTGTGCACCATGCATTGTGATCTGTAAAATAATCCATTAAATAGAACTAGTTTTGCTTATTAGGATAGTGGTATAACCAGAAGCGTAACTAGAGGGGGGCGGGCCCTGGCGCAGGACGCGCAGCCGGGCCCCCGCCCCCTCCGTACACCCGGAACTGGCCGGGAATATGCGCCGCAAAGCGCCGCGCGGACTGCTGGGGGGCCCTGAGGGCATAGCTCCCAACATTTCGGAAGTAAAAAGAGGGACAAAATTTTTTTTCTGCACGTTGCGCAGCAAATTTTTTGACCACACCCTTTCTGTGGCCACACCCCCTAATTACCATGTTCGGTTTACAAAATTTGGCAGGTTATAAAAGTTTGAAAATATTTCTCCTTATCTAAACTGTGTTTTTGTGTCTCAAAATTGTTACAAAGTATCTTATTTGCACCTGTTAGCTGTTCTGGGCTCTCTGCTAAAAGCCAATTAAGTGAGTTTCTTTTTCTGGCTGTTCAGTGCAGAGAAAAGATGGACTTTTCAGTACAAATGAGGGACTGCGGGTTGAGCTGTCAAAAGAGGGACTGTCCCTCCGAAAAAGGGACAGTTGGGAGGTATGCCTAAGGGGGTGCGGGCCCTGGCCTGCTCGCACCCCCTGCTCCCCCAGTAGTTCCGCCACTGGGTATAACTAGGGTGTGCCGGCCAACATTAGCAGAAAAAATCTTTGCGATGGTGCAACAAAGAGGATTGTCCCGAAAAGTTGCACCATGCATTAAATAAAATTACAGGGGCTTGCCCTGGAAAACGCATATCTTGTATTCCGATGGAAAGGGGAGTGTCCCCGAAACATTGCACCGTGAATTAAATAAAATTGCAAGGGTTTGCCTTGCTAAACGGATATCTTGTGTGCCGGTGATATTCCTACACATTATTTCTGAGGGTGACAGGTTCCTTTTAAAAAGATTTCTTAAAGTTAAGTTGTTCTTTTCATGAACCTTTAGTCTGCTGTAGACATTAAAGGAGAGCTAAACCCCCCACAATCTGTTTTTAACCAATAGCTTCCCAAATATAAAGGGCCCTGTGCTCCCTACCCATTGTTGGCCTCTCGTAGAAGTCCAGGGGCTTCACAAACTGGCTCTTTATCTGCAGATTTGTGCAGCAAGGTTGTTAGCTGCCATCTTCAGAATATCACATGCAATGTCCATCTCGCTGGCAGTGGTTTCATTTGCTCAGTCTTTCACATATCAGTCTGAACCTGCAACATCCCGTGAAGAGATTAGAAATATTCAAACAATAGGAAAAAAGAACATTTGCAGAGTAACAGCATAACAACCGCAACAATATGCTCAGATGTGCCTAATTTAAATGAAAATCAAACATGAACATAACATTCTGTTGACTTTAAACTTTGAAAACGCTTACATTTTAATACAAATCTTTGTTGTTGTTCAGTTGGAAGAATTAAGACTCAGTGCCTGAATCCAGACAGAGAAAGCCCAGAAATAGACCAGAATCATAACACACCATTCTGGAATTGCCTCTCTGATATAAATATGTTGTTACCTGCTGCAGTGGCTTTTAATACACAATGAATGAGGAGATTTGCCTGTAGTCAACAGAACACACTAGGGATGACTAGTGAAATTCTGCCAACGGCAAACTCCAGGGAAGATTAAGGAGTTTCTTCTGGAGAAGGATAAAGTTAAAGGCTGATGGTGCATTTTTTGAGTATGTGGCCCCAGGGTCTTTTTTTTTTTTTTTTAAAGTGTTGGAGGGAGTTCATGCATAGTAAATAAAAGCCTCACATAATCGTGTTTGGAGTGTAACTCTTGTCTGGCAAATTACTTTATAAGTGTGGTGGATTCAGCTTTGAAGAACAGATTAACCATACTGTGTTGTATCTATTTTTACTTCTACAATAATTATTCCTCTGTAAGGTAAGGTAAAACACCATACAAAGTGCTTGAGCACACTGTATTAAAAGGGTGATTCCCAAACTGCGGCGCTGCCTCCTGAGGGTGCTAGGCCTGGAGTAGTGGCCCAGTCTGAAGGGCAGTTAGGGTGAGCTCTGGGGAACATGCTTGTTTGCTTTCATATGGGGCAGATTTATTAAAGGGCAAAGTGGCTAATGCTAGCGACTTTTTGCCAGCATTGCCACCCACAGGGACATTGCCAATTCACTGACAGGTGTAGGCAGGCTCGGACTGGTAATCTGTGTGTTCTGGCAAATGCCAGAGGGGCTGCTGTAAGATGCCATAGAAATTCACTATTTAGTGGGCTGGTGGGGGGCTGTTTGGGCCTCTGTGTGGCCTGTTGGGGCCTCTGGGTACCTAAAATGCCAGGGCCTATTTTTATTCTCAGTCCAGACCTGGGTGTAGGCACCAATTCGCTAGCGATAGAGACCGTAGCTAGCATTCGTTCGCACTCTATCACCAGGCGACTTTTCGCTCTGGCGAAAGGCCGTTACTCCGCAAATTCACTGAAGTGCCGATTTTACTTAACGTTAGCTCTTTCACCAGAGTTGACTTTGCCACCTCAGACCAGGCGAAGTGCTAAAAAGAAGCTACATCTTCCTCAATCTTACGTCACTTACATCATATCATGTGTGCCGAAAATGCATTAAAGTTCCAAAAACGACTTTTCCTTTTTTGAAGCGGAATTGCCTGCAAAAGTCTTTACTTGGGTAACTGGTTTTCTCCAGACATTTCATAACATATGGAACATTAATTTTACAGTGGACTCGTGTGTAAGGCATTATATTAACTCTCTTGTCTTTATTGAGGTTCCCTGGACATTTGTAAGAAAAAGTGGTAACTTAAACCGTTTGCACCAACATTTATAATAAAGACGTCCATACCACTTTAAATTTCCCGCCCTATGGAAATTGAGCTAAGCTCAAGGTCACTAGCAAATTTATTGAATTTTTCACACATAAAGTATACAAATAAATAAAAGTCAGAAAAATAAAGAAAGAAAAGTATAATAGAGATAAAGAAAAAAGAAGGGAGGGGAGGGAACGGACAGGTTTCAAGGACCAGTTAGATATTGTACACTCGTAAACATCAGCTTTTAAAATACATGAGGGCTATTTGTATCCGAGTTGAGCAAAATATTTTGCATAGTATAATAGGAGTTGGAGTAATGTTCTGCTTTCTGTTGAGTCAACCAAATTTATTGTCAGGCCCAATAATGCCACAGCTGGGTCCGGCTGTATTGTAACAACCATAACTTTGGAAATAAAGTTAAAAATGTGCGTCCAGTATATCACCAGCTTAGGACATAACCAGATCTTATGTATCCAAGAATCCGGGAGGCCACAGCCCCTTCCCTGGTGGGGGTCATTCGATGTAGAAGTTCTGGTGTCATATAAGAGCGATGTAAGAATTTTACTTGGATCAATTTTTCCCTGGTTGCTATTGTGCAGGTTGACAAGTGCCGCAAGACTTCCATCCATTTATCTAAATCTAAGCCACTAATATCTTGGGCCCATTTGTTGTAGCATTTGAGCATTTGTTTTTCCTCTTGAGCTTGAAAAGTTTGATAAATGGTGGATAAGGGTTTTGGAACCTCTTGTTTTTGCAGGTTAGTTTCCAAAACTGTAGCCTGGATTGAAGTTAGCGGATTGAGAATCTGTGTCTGTGCGGCATGCCGGAGTTTCACAGTGTGTTTTTTTTAGTTAAAAGTTGGCCTTCCGGATATAAATCTCTTACAAATTTGAGTCCACCTTGCGTCCATAGATGATAATCTGGTATTTCTGTAAAATGACGTAGAGTCTTATTGAGCCATAATGGAGCTTGAGGTGAGTATATCACTTGACCCCTGGGAGTTTCCATGGACTTAGTTACTGACGGGTGTGCCTCCCTTCCCCTATAAACCAACAGCCTCAGAGCTTCTGTGGAACCCAGTAAAGTCCCTTCTAATGTACCCACCGCATCTGAGCAATCTGACTCAAACCACCAGGGGGCGGTGACCAAGACAGCGGCCTGGTAATAGCTATTAGGCAGTGCAAGACCTCCTGCTTTGGCAGACCATTGCAGTATATTGATACTTATCCGTGGGGTTTTATTAGCCCAAATAAAAGATATGATCATGAGTTAATCTGGGTGAAGAATTTTTTTGTTAGAACTATGGGCGTGTTCCTAAAGGCATACAAGAACTTTGGAACGTATTTAATTTTCACAAGATTGATTCTACCATACAGTGACAGAGGGAGTGAGGCCCATTGTGACTTTACTTTTCATATCAGTTAGTATAGGGTATAGTATAGGGGTATATTTAATATCTTATACTGATTAATATCTATCGTGACCTGAATTCCAAGATATGTAAATTGGTCAACCCACTTTAATGGGGAGTCTGAGGGTAAGTGCTTCTTTGCCTTTGCATCTAATGCAAAAAGAGTTGATTTACTCGAATTTACTTTGAGACCAGAATATTCTCCATTATGAGTAATTGTATTGAGTAGATTAATTAGGGAGGGACCTGGTTTATATAGGTACACAAGCATATCATCATCATATAATGCCAGTTTTTCCAATAGATTACCCTTGATGAAGCCACCTATACCTGGTGTACTGCATATAATTTAAGTTAGTGGTTCTATTGCAAGGCAAAATAAAAAGGGGGAAAGTGGGCAGACTTGTCTGGTACCTCACTTCAACCCAAACACAGAGGAGGACATGTTATTTGCCCTAATTTATGCTGTAGGGGAATGATAAAGCGCTTGCATCCAATTAAGGTATCGTGAGCCAAAACCAAATCTTTTCAGGGTTTGCCATAGAAAGGGCCATTCAACGGAGTCGAAGGCCTTCTCTGCATCAAGCACCGCTATAGCCTGGGTCCCTATGTTATCATACCCTATTTGTAGATGGGTAAAAAGCCTTCTTATATTAATATCTGTAGCCCTTGTGGGTATGAACCCAGTTTGAATCTTGGTGTCAGAATTGATTAGTGATATTGGGATATAGGATATAGGATATTTACCCTTCTTTGGTAGCATGGAAATATGAGCCTGTGACATTGATTCAGGCACAGTGCCTCTACTTGCTATTTCATTTAACAGTTTAGTTAAGTGAGGTCCTATAAATGTTAGATGATGCTTATAAAATTCAGCCAGTAGGCCGTCTGGGCCAGGAGTCTTGCCTGCAGGTGAAGATTTAACAGCAGCTTCAACTTCATCTAAAGTTATAGACACATCTAAAATACTTTGGGTATAAGTATGGCAACTGAACGGCTTCCAAATATGTTAAAATGTTCGTTTAAGTTTGGAAAGATAGAGTTCCTGGTAGAACTGTTTGAAAGTATCGAGTATTTGGCAAGGTCGTTGAATCAAGTCTCCATTTGCATTTTTAATGAGAGGTATGGTAGCTACATTCCTCTCCTCTCTGACCAACATAGCCATGAGTTTACCTGCTTTATCCCCCATTTCAAATATTCTATATGCCTGCCTCTGTGTATATGCCTGCGCTTGTTCTATTGTGGTGAGTGTAAGAAGACGTGAAGCTTGTAACCATTCATTCCTATTACCTTCTGTAGGGTCCGTTAAATAAATCTGTTCTTTCTCGGAGATTTATTTTTCTAGTGTATCAATATTATTGGGTAGGTATTTTTGGCATGACTAATTCCAGAGATATATGTTCCCCCCTGCGGTTGCTTTAAAAGCATCCCATACCGAGTAAATGTCTGCCATTTCCAGATTAATTTGCCAGTATTGGGACAATGCTGGGTGTACTATAGTCTCAACTGTTGTGTTTCCAATCCAATGAGAGGGCAGTCTCCAAATTCTGTCTGATGGTTCTGGGTGTAAAGAAATTGTTAACTCTAGTGGAGAATGATCCGATATTCCTCTTGATTTCCTCGAGAGAGAGAGAGAGAGAGAGAGAGAGAGAGAGAGAGAGTTTATCTGGTTCACATAATTCTTCCTCCTGACCCTTTTCTGCAGCTTTGCGTGGGTTCATCTAAGAAAGAGGGTATCAAAAGTAATGGTGTTCCGCTTGAGAGCAGCTGCATTCAGCCAACACCACCAAGAAATCATTATAGCAGTATCGCGAATATGTCGATATTGAATGCCTTGTGACCCAAAACCCTATGCTCCCATAAATGAAAACTTTCTTATATACAAATACGGTATATTTTCCTTCAAATTAAACAGCTTGTATTTAAACAATGTCTACTGTTTTTGTGCACAATAACTCTCTGCTGGCATTAAGCATAATCATGTAACACTTTATGCATTGCCTTTATTTGTAATTTTTATTAGAACCAGGTGCTATGAAATATGAAGTGGCCGGGATATATTGAAGGTGGGAAATTGTCAGGCAAATATTCTATGTGTCGCCATGAATAATGTTTATGAGACTCCAGAGTGACTAGTGCAGATTAGGTGACAGTAAGAAAGATTCTGCAGGTGCTTGTTAAATGTTATGTCAATGGATGTGCAGAATCAGGGGACGAAGCTCCATGGCAGGGATAATTTCAATAATGATCTTTAAGTGCTAATGTACTTTCTCCAGAAAATCCCAACCTACGAAGATGTAAATAAGCTCTGGGGCATGTTCATAATTATAAACTAAGCAAAAATAATGAAATATACTTTTCTTTAGTTCTTCCGCCAGTCTATCAAACGGCAGTTGCACTGTGCGATTTTCTGTCATTATCTGAAAAGTGTTTTTTTTTTTGTTCCCCTAACTTTTTATTCTACCCATCTGCCTTGTTTTATTTTTAGCTGTTTTTTGGAATTGTGCCATAGGCAACACGTACATGACAACATTTCTCACTGTGCCACAACATGTCAGAGATTTCCCACCTGATTCCATTGCAAAAAAAAAAACTGCATGAGATATCAGAGCGTGTTTGACATCTGTAGGTGCCAGGCTGAGAATGCTCTCTGGCATCACAAGCCCGTTGAGCTCTGACAAAGTGATAACTGACAATGGGCTTGCCAGACTGCAGAATTATTTCTAGAGATCTATTGTTTACCGTATGCTGATGAGCCATGTTGTTGAAGACTGGTATAAATCTTTTAGGGGCAGATTCACTAAGGGTCGAATTTCGAAATTAAAAATACTTCGAAATTCGACCCTCGAATTGAAATCCTTCGACTTCGAATATCGAAGTCGAAGGATTTAGCGCTAAACGTTCGATCGAACGATCGAACGATTTTTCGTTCGATCGAACGATTAAATCCTTCGAATCGAACGATTCGAAGGATTTTAATCCAACGATCGAACGAAAATCCTTCGATCAAAAAAAGCTTAGCAAGCCTATGGGGACCTTCCCCATAGGCTAACATTGACTTCGGTAGCTTTTAGCTGCCGAAGTAGGGGGTCGAAGTTTTTTTTAAAGGGAAAGTACTTCGACTATCGAATGGTCGAATAGTCGAACGATTTTTACTTCGAATCGTTCAATTTCGTTCGATTTCGATCGAATTCTAACGAATTTAACCAATTCGATGGTCGAAGTACCCAAAAAAAAACTTCGAAATTCGAAGTTTTTTTCAATCGAATCCTTCACTCGAATTTAGTGAATCGGCCCCTTAATGTTCTAGAAGAGTTGTACAAGAAACAGAGCAGCTGTGAGAGCTTTGGCCTCTAACCTGTTGTAAAACACATCTTTTTTTCCTTTAGCCATAGGATCACTGGAGTTGTAGGCTAAATATCCTGGAGTAAAATGTTGCCTTAAAGCAGGGGTGTCCAAACTTTTGGCTTGCAGGGCCACATTGGAAAAAGATAAACTGTCTGGGGCCACACATAAAATACACAAACATGTTTGATTTGTAAAAGTAAAGGAAATACACAGAAAAGAACTACAATGCCAGTTGGATAACCAGATGGAGCTATACACTGGAATATGGGACACCTGGATATTAAATAGAATTATTATTATATTATTATTACTAACTGGGCAATGGGCAGAGTCCCCCCACCTCCTATATCCTTTGCGACATGACATTTCCTCGGGAACCAAACTGGGCCGCATTCATATGCATCCTGGGCCGCATGTGGCCCTCGGGCCGCAGTTTGGACACCCCTGGCTTAAAGGGATACTGTCATGGGAAAATTTTTTTTTTCAAAATGAATCAGTTAATAGTGCTGCTCCAGCAGAATTCTGCACTGAAATCCATTTCTCAAAAGAGCAAACAGATTTTTTTATTCAGTTTTGAAATCTGACATGGGGCTAGACATATTGTCAATTTCCCAGCTGCCCCAAGTCATGTGACTTGTGCTCTGATAAACTTCAATCACTCTTTACTGCTGTACGGCAAGTTGGAGTGATATCACCCCCCTCCCTTTCCCCCCCCAAGCAGCCAAACAAAAGAACAATGGGAAAGTAACCAGATAGCAGCTCCCTAACACAAGATAACAGCTGCCTGGTAGATCTAAGAACAGCACTCAATAGTAAAAACCCATGTCTCACTGAGACACATTCAGTTACATTGAGAAGGAAAAACAGCAGCCTGCCAGAAAGCATTTCTCTCCTAAAGTGCAGGCACAAGTCACATGACCAAGGGCAGCTGGGAAATTGACAATATGTCTAGTCCCATGTCAGATTTCAAAATTGAATATAAAAAAATCTGTTTCTCTTTTGAGAAATGGATTTCAGTGCAGAATTCTGCTGGAGTAGCACTATTAACTGATGTGTTTTGAAAAAAACATGTTTTCCGTGACAGGATCCCTTTAACTTGGGTCCTGTGACTGTAACAGAGCTGGTATGTTCTATAAGTGTTATGCAAGAAGCTTAGAGCAGCTGTGAGGGCTTTGGCCCCTAACCTGTTGTAAAACTAGAGTACACATCTTTTTTTTCCTTAAGCCATAGGATCACTGGAGTTGTAGGCTAAATATCCTAGAGGAAAATGTTACCTTAACTTGGATCCTGTGACTGTAACAGAGCCAAAGGCCACACGCGTACTGTAGGTTAGTACGGACTTTGGAGGAAGCAGGTTCAGGTTTGGGATTCGTTTATCCAGAAAGCTACAAATTACAGGAAGGCCATTTCCCATAGATTCCATTTCAATCAATTAATACAGGTATTTAAAAATGATTTATTTTTTCTCTGTAATAATAAAATAGTGTCTAACTAAGACATAATTCTCATTGGCAAAACTATCCTATTGGGTTTATGAAACGTTAAAATGATTTTTAATAGACTTGAGTTATGGAGATGCAAATTACAGAAAAAAAACCTTATCCACAAAACCACAGGTCCTGGATAACAGGTCCTAAGCCTTTATTTAGGGCTAGGCAGAAGAGGCAAGATAGGCAAGGCTGATCCTGTGAAAAGGTAGGCAAGGCTGCTACTCAGGCAAAACAGGCAAAGAACAATAGTGTAGTAGAAGGGGTTAAGCAAGTTCAAGGGGCAGATTTATTCAGGTTCGAATTGTAAATTCGAATTCGAATTTTCAAGTTGGATTTTTGGTCAAAACTCACAAATTCGAGTTGGGAATAATCCAAACTCAAATTTAAATTTGAGAATTATCATACCTTGACCCTGGGAAAAACTCGAATTCGATAGTACGCCACATAAAACCTGCCGAGTTCATGTAGAAGTCAATGGCAGAGGTCCAGTGACCCATTTGAAGATGTTAATATCCTTCCTGATTGAGTGCACCGTTCTCTGACTAGAGGCGCCAGGGGTTCTTATAACGTAACCAATGAACATATTTATTGTACAAGCGCATCTACAATGGAGTGTACGTACAGAACAAGCAGGATCATACAGCAACAGTGGATAGGCATATAATCACAGCACCTTTGGTCAGTATCAGTTCCCACAGGGAAGAGAATATGCACAGCAGCAATGAAGGTAAACCCAGCTGTAAGGCTACTCACCGTTGTGTGGAAGGGATGTCTGGCCCTGTCCGTCCCTGCAGGCAAGTAGTTGGTTGCAGTTGCCGGCGAAAGCGCGCCAGTGCGCCTGTGTGCGAGCGTGCGCCTTGATGCGCGTGTGCATTGTCGCGCACGCATTTTGGCTCGTGTGCGTACGTTTGTGCATGCGTTGCGTCGCCCTGCGTTTCTGCGCATGCGAGTTCACACTAGGCCTATATCAACTCAATTGACATACAAACAAATTGCTAGGTTATCTTAGTTCATTTCCAAGAGACCCCAGCATTATATATTTGATCTCCTGTTGTTAACCCGGCTATTCCTGACTCGCTTGAACTCTGCCTGCACCCGACCTCGGCCTGATATTGACTACGAACCTAATCCGCCTGCATCTGATCTCGGCCTGACTCCGTTTACGAAATCTGAGCTGCCTGCCTCTGACCCGGACCTGTTTGACCTCGGCCTTCACACCCTTGTTACTTCGTCCGGACTCTCCGGCCTCTTTTCACAGCGCATTCTTCCTGTTTCACCTTCAGGTTAGTCTGTCGCTGGTGGAAGCTGCATGTGAGCCCTCTTCTACAAATTGATCCGCATAAAGCCTTATACCAGCTTTCAGCCTTTTCCCTAAGAAGTGGAACCTGAGGAGAAACTCACATCTCTAGGTCTGTACAATTAGTCCCTACTTCTGGGCAATTAGTACCCGGGATCTTAATCCCACTCACAATCCTCGGAGGAGCCTCAACTGCTCAGCTAAATAGCCTGCCTCCTAGAGTGAGCTCTTAAAGTGAGTAGACTATCCTAGACCTGGCCTTTCTAGGTTCCACTGGATACCCTGCCTGCCGTCTATAACACTAGGGGACTGCCTGCTAAATATCACTGGGAGATTAGTTTACCAGTCCCCTACACTGACATTCGAGTTTTTTTCTGAGAAAATACTCGATTCCAGTTTAGTCTAATTTGATTTAGATAATTTGAATAAGATACTATTCGAGCTTCAAGGTCATTCGAGTTCATTCGAGGTAAAAATAATACTCTATAACTCGACCTTTGATAAATTTGCCCCCAAGTGTAGGCAAGTCCAAGCACAAGTCTGGAAGAGTTTAGGATACAGGTCAGAAAATATGCAAGAAGGCTTCAATTAAAGTCTTCAGTAGTACTAGACACCCAGTTCACCCCTATTGAAATGAATGTGTGTGACCACACTGGCATCCTGGTATAGCCACCATGTCACTGCCCCTTTTATGTGGAGCACATGGAAATAAGCTCCTGCACCTAAGGTGCTACTTCTATTGGTTGCATGCAATACCATGAGAAAAGAAGAACTATTTGTTAACAAACCTATTCCTACAGTACACAACTTTTTTAGTTTAGGGGCAAATCTAAGTTTCTAGTATACAGTATAAATACTATAAAACGAGGCACATTTATCAAGGATCAAATTTCTAAATTGAACTGGGGGTTATTTAACAAAAAAAAATCAAATATCTAAAACTCAGAGAAATTTTACCAACCCGAATACTCGAATCAACTTCAATTCTAATTTACTCGATTCAAGGTTTTTCTCCGGAAAAAACTCAAAAGTCGGGAAGGCTACAAGCATCTCAAAAATTGGTCACTGGACCTCTCCCATTGACTTATACAGTAATTCAGGTGGTTTTAGGTGGTGAATAGTCAAATTCTAATTATTTTAAATAAAACTCAAATTGAGTTTGGATAATTCTCTAGTCAAATTTGACAGTTTTGACCATAAAAAAATTAGAAGATTTGAATTTTCAATTTGAACATTAATAAATCTGCCCCTCAGTGTGCCTGCCAACCCCTATCTACTCTATTGCACTTCGCCTGGTCTGAGGTGGCGAAGGAAAGTCTGGCGCAAGAGGTAACGTTCAGTAAAATGCGCAAGTTCGCGAATTAGCGCAGTTACATCCCTTCGCCATAGCGCAACTTCACCTGGTGTAAGGGTGCGAAGTAGCACTAGAGTAGGTCCACTTCGCTAGTGAATTTATGCCAGAGACCGTTAGTAAATCTGCAAAGTAATGAAATGTCGTCATGCTGGCGAATTTGCGCTAACGTTAGCCGCTTCGCGCTTTAGTAAATTTGCCCCATAAAAGCTGATCAATAGAATAGAAGAAGAGGAGATACTTGTGGAATCTTCGGGAGGGCTAGTAAAGAAGCCCAAAACAGGCATTTCTGGGGAACTTCTTTGTTAATGTTTTGCTCTCCTGTCCTGGTAATAAATATCAGCTCTGAAATTGTTAAAGAAACAAAAAATCCCATCCAGTAAATATTCTACAAATGCAAATGGGTATATTTATCAAAGAGTGAAGTTAATAGTGAAGTTCCGCCACTAGAGTGAAATTCCACCACCACCAAATAGGCGTATTTATCAAAGGGTGAACTTTCACTTTCACCCATTGATAAATACGCCTTTCAAAATCCCATAGAAATGAATGGAGAGCTGCGGAATTTCACTCTAGTGGTGGAACTGCACTCTTTGATAAATTTACCCCATAGTATTTCTACCTATAGCATGCTCTATATCTCCATTTTTAGGCAAAACGTGCTATTTCTGAAAAATCTAAACTATCAGTGATTTCATCATCATTTTTTACTTTTGTATTCTGGCAAGTTACGCCTTATTGTGTGACACGCATCATCCTAATTTCCCAAATTTCTTCACTACAGGGTTGTATTAATCTATTTTGCAGTGTTTGTTACAAGTGTTTAAAAATCTATGGAAACGTTCTCGCTACCTCCATGATGTCAGCTCACGGCTTCAGCCATTAAGGCTAGTGATGGGCGAATTTGTCCCATTTCACTTTGTGGGAAACTTTGACATCCAAGTCAATTTTGGTGCCCGCGTCAATTCAGACGCTCGCATCAATTATGAACGGTTTTTATGTGAGTAACTTTTCTGACGGGCATCCAAAATTTTTCGCAGTTTCCGGATTTAATTCACCGCAAATTTATTTGCCCATCACTAACTCGGGCCACGCTGCCAAGCCTTTTAATAATGTGTCTGATCTTCATGCAAGTTAAGTGAGGCTGGCTCAACCAGTGTGGAGGATATAGCATTTTTAGAAGCCTTGTAAAAATAGGCTTGTGTGCCTTTAAAAAAGTTCACCTTTAAATTGACTTTTAGGGGCAAGATGTAAGGGTCCAATATCGAGGGTTAATTAACCCTCGATATTCGACTGTCGAATTAAAATCCTTCGACTTCGAATATCGAAGTCGAAGGATTTTGCTCAATTCGTTCGATCGAACAATTAAATCCTTCGAATCGAACGATTTGAAGGATTTTAATCCATCGAGCGAAGGATTATCCTTCGATCAGAAAATTGTTAGCAAGCCAATGGGAACCTTCCCCATAGGCTAACATTGGCCTCGATAGGTTTTAGGTGGCGAACTAGGGGGTCGAAGAAATTTTTAAAGAGACAGTACTTCGATTATCGAATGGTCGAATATTCTAATGATTTTTAGTTCGAATCATTCGATTCGAAGTCGAAGGTCAAAGTAGCCAATTCGATGGTCGAAGTAGCCAAAAAAAACTTTCGAAATTCTATTTTTCCTCTATTCCTTCACTCGAACTTAGTGAATGGGCCCCTTAGTATAATGTAGAGAGTGACATTCTAAGACAATTTGCCATTGTTTTAAATTTTTGATTATTTGCGTTTTTTGAGTTATTTCGCTTTTTATTTGGCACCTCTCCGGCCTGAATAGAAAGATGAGTAGCAATAACAATACATTTGTAGCATTACAGAGATGGGTTCAGGGACCCCCATTTGAAAGCTGGAAAGAGTCAGAAGATAATAATAATAATAATAATATTTAAATAATTTAGAAAAAACTATAAAAAATAAATAAATACCAATTGGAAAGTAGCTTAGAATTGGGCAATCCATAACATACTAAAAGTTAACTTAAAGGTGAACCGCCCCTTTAAGGCCTCGCGTCGTATTCCTGGGGGTTACATTGCCGTTATAAACATGTTTGTTCTTCGTCAGCAGTAGAAAATATTGAAATATTTTCCATCATTTTTGGGAACCACTGAATATTTCATATCATCTCTATTGTGCCCATGTTTTCAGAAGGGAATGGGATTTAAGGAGTGGAAAAGAGACTTAAGACAAACATGAGACGCACAAGGCCAGGCTCCTGAGTGACAGCTCCCCTGGCTGAACCTTATGTTCTCATGCTATTTCTCCTCTCGTTTATAGATGATTTGAGAGCAGCAGACACAGCCTGGCACAGATAACAATGCAGTCAGTAATAAATGTACATACTAAACTCCAGTGGCAGGGACACTTTCTTACATCTACGCTAAAGAAAAGCTGTGTGCTACTGGCATCTACTCTATGGGCCAAATTTACTAAAGGGCTATCGAAAATTCGCTAGCGTGGCGTAATTTCGGTACTTTGCTGATTTACTAACGGTCGCTGGCGTAACTTCGCTAGTGAAGGAGATAGACTCTAGCGTTACTTTGCTCCCTAACACCTGACGAATTTGCGATCTGGCGAATGGACGTAACTACACAAATTCACTAAGATGCGGATTTTACTGAACGTTACCACTTGCGCCAGACTTGCCTTCACCATCTCAGACCAGGCGAAGTGCAATAGAGAAGATAGAACATCCTCAAAAATTAGTCCCAACAAACGCTGGCGTCTTTTCCTTTTTTCAGGGTGATAGGCCGCAAAAGATCGTACATTTTTTTAGGGTAACCAGCTTCCCCCCTACATTTCCTAACATATGGCACATAAACTATACACTGAGCTCATGTGTAGGGCAATATAACAACTCTATTTTATTTTATTAAGGTTTCCTGGGCTTGTGTAATGTAATGTATTGCTTCACTTGGCGCAGTAATGCTAGTGCAACTTCGCCAGCGTTCGGTGCCCTGAACGCAACTTCGGATTTTAGTGAATTAGCGCTGTCCCGGGCGAATCTACGCCTGTCGAAGTTTTGCGCTGTGAGTGGAGCCAGCGCTGGCGAATTTTCAGAGGTTAATATATTTGCCCCAATGCCCGCACTGGAAATGTTAAGGGCTTCCCTATCTGCTTCTTTGCAACTTTTGGGGAGTAGCAATGCACCCCTTGAGCCTGCTCTGATGAAGTACTGTAAGTGAGCATATGGACACAAAGAAACCCTGCAAATGCCAGCAGGTAATTGTAGGCTTCCCAGAGAGGGTTGTGTCAAAAGCCACAATCATATTCCGGTTGACAAGGACATTCTGTCATGGGAAAAAATGTTTTTTTCAAAACGCATCAGTTAATAGTGCTGCTCCAGCAGAATTCTGCACTGAAATCCGTTTCTCAAAAGAGCAAACCTATATTTTTAGATTTAATTTTGAAATCTGACATGGGGCTAGACATATTGTCAGTTTCCCAGCTTCCCCCAGTCATGTGACTTGTGCTCTGATAAACTTCAGTCACTCTTTACTGCTGTTCTGTAAGTTGGAGTGATATCAACCCCCCCCCCCAGCAGCCTAACACAAGAACAATGGGAAGGTAACCAGATAGCACCTCCCTAACACAAGATAACAGCTGCCTAGTAAATCCAAGAACAGCACTCAATAGTAAAATCCAGGTCCCACTGTGACTCACAACTGATTCAGTTACATTGAGTAGGAGAAACAACAGCCTGCCAGAAAGCAGTTCCATCCTAAAGTGCTGGCTCTTTCTGAAAGCACATGACCAGGCAAAATGACCTGAGATGCACCTAAACACCAATATTACAACTAAACAAATACGCTTGCTGGTTCAGGAATAACGTTTTATATAGAAGAGTGACTTATATGCAGTGTAAACAGTGCCACAACTTAAAGTGATACTGACACTAAAAATTTTCTTTTCAAAATATGAATCTACATTTAAAATTACCTATAGGTAGTTTTTCACAGATACTAATTGTTACTTGATGTTCCTTAACCTGACTGTTTTGCCACCTGCCCAGAGTTTTTAATGCTAAAAGACAATGTTACGATAGATATAAAAAGGGTTATTTTCTGGTGCCAGTATTCCTTTAATCTTGAATGTCATTTTTTGTTTTCTTTCTGGATTCTTCTACAATTTTATTTTTTGTCCTTGACTGGAACACTCCGTGCACACAGATCTTACAGATGAACTATGAACATATTTTATTTTGTTATTACAGATTCACACCAATCCTTCTGAAGTTCTCAGTCACAGTATTTATATCAAAACAAGCTTTCATATTGGCTTATCCCTCTGTCTCACAGTCCTGAGACTTTTTTTTTACTCAGGTGCATTTGTGGCTCACAAATTTGGGTGTGAAAACACATCAAAGGGGCATCACTCTAGTATAGGAATGGCCTACCTACCCCTTTGCCCCTGAAATTATGTCCCTGGCGAACAAGTACTGCTATAACCCTCCTCCTCTTTGGTGGAGTCTCAGCTGCTCTCCTAATACACAAGTTATAAAAAGATAATGATGGTCAGGGCCCCCTTATAAGTTAAAAAAAATCATTTGCGCCAGGGCCCCCCAAAAAGTATTTTTAAAAAAACATTGCCGCCAGGGCCCCCCTTACAAGTTAAAAAAAAATAAGGGCCCCAAATTTTCTTTTTTAAAAAAACTTTGCTCCAGGGCCCCCCTTACAAGTTAAACAAATAATTAAAAAAAAAAACATTGGTGGCAGGGGCCTATAGAATATTAAAATAATACATTGGTGGTCAGGGGATAAAAAAAAACACACACAAATTGGAATTCAGTAGAATTGAACTCATGGCTTCAGGACTTCGCCTCCGTTTGCGACTTTGGGCCTTTTCGCCGCTTCAGGACTTCAATTTCGGCTGTGTTTGTGACTTCAGGTCTTTTTGCCGCTTCGGGTCCTTCAGCTGTTCGGCTTTTCGGCATTTCGGCTGTTCGGGACTTCAAAAATGGCTGCACGGCTTTGGCGCTCTCAAGGGGGGGGGAGTCTCTTTCAAAAATGCAGCACTGCTGGACCCCTCTTCATGCCCGGGCCCAGGACACTTGTCCCCCCTGTCCCCCCCTGATGGCGGCCCTGGGTACAGAAGCCCAAAACATAATATAAAACATTTCTAGCTTATTTCTTTAGTTAGGCTTTTGTTCACCTTTAAGCTGGTCATAGACACAAAGATATAGTTTTGTTTTGTCCGATTTTCAGATATTTTTCTTACCATGGAGATCAATCATTTAGTCAATTAGACAGGTCAGAAAATTCCCGTTGACTATCTACCATATCTTTGCATGTATTGCCTATCTGCCGATATCCATGGGTGACTATCGTTGCTATTTCTTAGACATAACTTTCATAGCCAGAACATTTTCCAATTTGTTATTTTTCCTACTTATTTTAATCGGAATGGTAAGTTGTAGATCGTTGAAACAAACGATCTTTTGTTAAACACAGAATAAAATCTGCATGTCTATGGACAATTTAAACCAGTGTACAGTCTACTGCAGGGATCCCCAAACTTTTGAACCTGTGAAATATTCATAGGTAAAAGGAGTTTGGGGAGCAACACAAGCATGAATAATGTTCTTGGGGTGCCAAATAAGGGCTGTGATTGGCCATTTGGTAGCCCCTATGTGGATTGTCAACCTACATTGAGACTCTGGCAGTACACCTGGTTTTTATACAACCAAAACTTGTCTCCAAACCTGGAATTCAAAAATAAGCACCTGCTTTGAGACCACTGGGAGCAACATCCAAGGGGTTTGAGAGCAACATGTTACTGACGAGCTACTGGTTGGGGATCACTAGTCTACTGACTAGAATAGGTAAAATAAATAAATACCAAATATATTGTTCCCTTTGCTAACTATTTTCACTTAATCCCCTCAAAAACATGCATTGTTTGTACACACCTATATATATATACTGTATATATATACTGACATTCCCACTGTACATTTGAGTAAACACACATAACTGCAGCACTATACCCATAAACTGCATAAAATCATATGTCCACTCCCCCACACGTTATGCAAGCTTCATATCCCATATGAATTTTATGAATCAGAGCATAAAAACATGACAGCAATCATTAATTATATATTAACATTGTTTTACCATATCATCATCATTTATTTATATAGCGCTGTCGAGATACGCAGTGCTTTACCATATGCACATGTTTTTCATGCATTTTTTAGTTAGTTTAGTTTAATCTGAGCCTCACCAACAACCAAACACGCCCGCCTACTTGTGGGCAAACATTACAAAGACTTCATTAAAAAGAAATATTCCAAAAAATCTAAATTAAAAAAAAAAATTAAACAGAAAGAGGCTCTAGAAAGACGGGCAGCAGGGGAGGAGAGTGGAAATTAGGGAGACATATCAGTCTCACTCCATAAATCTCCATATCTCCAAATGATTTCAGTAAAGGACACAGATGAGAGGAACTGTTCATGAACCTCCTGTGGCCCCTGGTGTCCCCGGTATTGGAGGGGATGAGAACACGGTCTAAACGCTTCTAGCTGTTATGGTAAAAACATGTTCTCACCATTTGTTTAACTGTAATAATGTTTTAATGTAAACGTAAAAAATCATATTATTTGATAGTTACAGGACCTGCCCCTGGTTCAGTTCTACAATAAATTTAAGTTGATGAAGTAAAGCATATAGATTGGTTCAAACAGAGTATAACTTTTTGCCTGTATTACTAGTGCACTGATATTTTGGGGAACATTTTCCTTTCTCAAGTGCAGTCTTTTGAAGTAAGTCCACTGGCCTTTATTATTATTGAATTAAGCCTACTCCCCAGTGCCAATTTGTCAGCAAAGCATATGAAGGCAACCTGCTTCCATTGACACCGTGCTCTGCATCTTGTGAGGCTTTTATATCCGCAATGAAGTGCAGAGCCAGACACTGGGCAGACGTGCTTTCTGTACGAGCTGGGCAGAGACAGACGAGAAGATTCAGGGAGATTTGCGACTTTCATGTTGTTTCTCCAGGGTCAGACTGGACCGGCGGGACACTTGTGTGCCCCATTGACCCAGACCCACTCCCGGCTCCTCAGGGTCAGACTGGGCAGGTGGGACACAGAAGAAACCTTCAGGAACTCACAGGCTTGCTGTACTAGCTCCCCCTGGACAAGGCCCGGATTTGCGGCAAGGCCGCATAGGCCCGGGCCTAGGGCGGCATCAATTAAAGGGCACCTATCACAGCCAAAATCAAACACATATAAACAATCTGACCAGTACAACATAAACACATTTAATCAAACTACATATATAGTTTTTTGAAAAAAACTGCAGGTTAAAAAATCCCTTACTTTGTCAAATGGGTTCTTTCACTGAGGGAGGCCATACTGAGACTATAACAGAGACTATAATATGCAAATTTCAAGAGCATGCTCAGATTGTAACACTGCTTTGAGTATTCTACCCAGAATGCCTTGTTTTAGTAAACTCCTCCACTAGAAGTATCAGGAGATTCCCTATCTTGTCCCCTGCTGGTAAAGTCATTATGCAAATGAAGGGCACACACTAACTTCCAGCAGGTGGCAGCACTACTGTCCAGCAGCTGACACAGAGGTTTCGCTGATTTGAAAATAGCTTAGAAGGGTTGATAAGCAAGCAAGGAATTTCAACTGAGCATGTGCGAGATTTCAGAGCTGCAGTTGGCTGGGAAGATATAGGTAGGAGGAGCCAGTGAAATCCAAAATGCCTGCCTCAGCTAGAACTGCAGGGGAGATAGGGGAGATCTTGCAGAAGGGATAGTGAGCTGATGATTTACATTATACAAAAAATTCTAACTAGTGTATTTACTTAGGAAATGATTTTAGTTATGATTGGTGCCCTTTAAGGGGCCGCATGCCGCCCAGCGCAGAAGCGATTTTCTTGCTGGAGCACTAGCGCCGAACGGCTAGTGCTCCGGAATCAAGGTGACAGGAGCCACATGCGCATGCACAATCTTCAAGCTGACAGGATGTGCATGTGCCATCTTCAAGCTTGATGCGTTGCGCATGCGCGCAATCTTCTAAGAGGGAGGGGGCAACAGAGGACGCTGCCTTCCGGGCACCCTCAGGCCAAATCCGGCCCTGCCCCGGACTCTGGAAATCCTTCCCAGCCTCCTCTCTCCCAATCACAGCGATGGATGGAAAAGACTTGTCACATCGGGGGGGCCTGCACGGATGTTGTGAGGATGCCCGATGAGCCCCAGACACCCCATTCAGACATTGCGGCTCTTCCTCAGGAACCTTTCACCCCACTGACCCAGGCCTGTTTCTCAGTCCCCACCAGGAACATCTGCTTTAACCCCCAGTCACCACCACCAGGAGGAGGTAGCAGGTACACAGCATAAGTGACTTTTTGGGTCATTTAAATTCAAATAAATTTTGACTAGTCGCATTTCAATTTATGGGAGTTTATGGGAGTTTAAAAAATTCGAAATTCGACCCTTAATAAATGTGCCGCAATGTGTAGTAAGAGATTAACAAAACGTGGAAGTATATTTTAATACATGAAATTTACCGAGCTGCAGCGCCAGCAAATATAATTAAACAAGGCAGCGCGTGTGGAGGCCTGGACGTGGTTCAGCTCCATACTTACAAAGCATAACATGGCCTCCTATTAAATCTGAATTATAGCATAACCCAGGCTTGCTAAAAAAAACAGCAACATATTTTTCCACACCGATCAGCTTGCCTCTAAATGATTTCACATTCAAAGCTATTATTTCTCATTAGCTTCATTTTCTTTTCCGTAACTCACTGAATAAATGACGAGAGGGAGGGGAGAAGGGAGGGCAGAGGTGCCAATGAAGGAGAAGGGAGGCAAGTTGAGTTGAACGAGGGATGCCAAGCTCCCTGCATTTCAGCTTGGGTGAAGGCCACGTTACAGCCATTCAGCTCAGACTACACAATAATACGAGAATTCAGAGGAATTCATTAGTGGCCCTCTTTTCAGGTAAAAATATTGCAGATTAAAGGAGAAGGAAAAGTTAAACTAAGTAAGCTTTATCAGAAAGGTCCAGCTAAATATACCAGTAATGCTGCTCTGAGTCCTCTGTCAAAAGAAACACAGCATTTCTTTCCTTCTATTGTGTACTCATGGGCTTCTGTATCAGACTTCCTGTTTTCATCTTAAACCTCCTTGCCCTGGGCGTGAGCATGCTCAGTTTGCTCCTCTTCCTTCTCTGCTGTATCTTCCTTGTCTGCTGCCCAGAGCTATGAGTGAGCAGGGAGAGACTCAGGCAGGAAGTGATGTCACAACAAGCTAATACTGCAGCTGCTATCCTACAAAACCAAGAGCTTCTAGAGCTTTTTACTCAGGTATGGAAAAACATTCTACAGAATAAATATAGCATTCTAGCTTGCAGCTAATCTATTGCCAATAAAATGCCTCCATAGCTTTCCTTCTCCTTTAAAGAACATTGAACTACTGAGTGGGACTTACTTAAGAACAAGTACAAGGTTCTATTTTATTATTACAAAAAAAGAATCTTTTTTTTTAATGAATTAATTGCTTCAAATGGAGTATATTTGGGAGATGACCTTCCTATAATTCAGAGCTTTCTGGATAATGGGGTTCTGGATAAGTGATCCTATAGCTGTGCCTGCCTTTGCATACCTGTTGCCATATGCATTTTCAGGGCTAATGTTAGGTTTCTGTATAAACATTAATGTGTTGGTTTTTAAATAAGCCCTACAGCTACAGAGAATATGATATATAAAGGCTCATTAATAAAGTGCAGGGCGCTATACCACACACAGGGGGTAATTTATTAAAGTCCGAATGCCAAAAACTCAAACAATTTAGAGGTTTTTTTTTACTCTGAAATTGACATTTTTTACTGAAAAAAAAAAACCTCAAATTTTTCGGGATTTATTATACCCTGAGGATGGAAAAAGTCTGAATCCGAAAATCCGGCATCTCAAACGTGCCGAGGTTCTATATAAGTCAATGGGAGAAGCCCCAAAAATATCCTGATCTGCCTTGGGTTTTGTGCAATAATCCGAAGATCCGAATCGGAAAAATTCGAATGAATTTTCGTACAATTTTCGCGATTTTTGTTTTATCCTGCTCTGGATTATTTTGGGGAAATGGATTGATAAATAAGGAGAAATTACCCGTGCGGAGTATATTTCAGAAAATAATGAGATATTTTCGGATTTTTAAAAATAATGGGGTCTGTGGATAAAACACAAGCTGCATTTTCATTGTTCCTTATGATGAAATGTGACCATGTGCTGCTCCATCTGTTTTGACTGCAACAGCTTTTGCCTCAGTTGCTAACACTACTACTAACCAAGCCTGTGCCATGTAATGCTTGAAAAAATAATTAGCATGCTTTGAAATTCAAAGTTTTAATAATCGATAGGAACCATTAAAGGTATTTTTAAATAGAGAATGACCTATTCAGTGACTGTTGTACAGCAACTCCTAGGCCAAACCTTAGTTGTCAGGAGATGCTGGAGAGCAACATATTACCCATCACTGCCTAGCGGATATGTATGGTTTCTCTTATCTGAAAACCCATTATCCAGAAAGTTCCTAATTATCTCCCTGAGATTTCATTTTAATCAAATAATTCTACTTTTTTATGAATTATTTTCTTTTTCTTTGTACAGGTATAGGATCCCTTATCCGGAAACCCAATATCCAGAAAGCTCCGAATTACGGAATGGCTGTCGCCCATAGACTCCATTTTATTCAAATAATCCAAATTTTTTAAAATGATTTCCTTTTACTCTGTAATAATAAAACAGTAGCTTGTACTTGATCACAACTAAGATAATTAATCCTTATTGGAAACAAGACCAGCATATTGGGTTTATTTAATGTTTAAATGAATTTCTAGTAGAATTAAGGCATGAAGACCCAAATTACAGAAAGATCCATTATCCGGAAAACCCCAGGTCCCAAGCATTCTGGATAACAGGTCCCATTGGGACCTGTTATCGAGAATGCTCGGGACCTGGGGTTTTCCGGGTAATGGATTTTTTCATAATTTGGATCTTCAGACCTTAAGTCTACAAGAAAATCATTTAAACATTAAATAAACCTAATAAGATGGTTCTGCTTCCATTAGCGATTAATTATATCTTAATTTGGAACAAGTACAATGTACTGTTTTATTATTACAGAGAAAAAGGAAATCATTTGTAAAAATTTGGATTATTTGGATTAAATGGAGTCTATGCGAAACATTTATTCTGTAATTCGGAACCTTCTAGAAAATGGGTATCCGAATAACGGATCCCATACCTGTAATAATAAACCAGTCCCTTATACTTGATGGTAACTCACCTGCATGAATATTGGTAGCTTTATTTTATAATTAAATATTTTTATCAGACATAAGGTATGGAGATCCAAATTATAGAAAAATCCCTTATCCGGGTCTCAAGCATTCCAGAATACAGATTTCATACTGTATAAGATTTCTTTGAATACCGACTAATTCATTATGTTTAACAATATGACATTATGCAGGACATGTGGCAAAAAAAGAAAATTATTTGTCTTTAGAATATAACTGGTTGCATTTTAATCCCATTTGCATCCTGAAAGCATCAAAACCTATAATAGAGAAGAAAATTCCAGCAAGAAAGAGCCCCTGAAGTGTTTCATTATGCAGTTGGAGAGCTACTAATTGGCCAAATATAGGGAAAAAGCTTTTTGCTATTTTTGGCCACGCTAGTAGCTCTCCAACAGAATCAATATTGTCCTGCTTGCCAATTCCTTTTTTTTTCTGTTTCTTAAATATACAGACAGCCTTTAATTGGCGAATTTCCTTCAACCCCCATGCAGGTGCACCTTTAATAAGAACAGTTCTCCTCAATTACTTTCCTTTTTTTTTGGTTCTGCACATCTCTAGTTTGTCAGGTAAATTGCCCTCTGGTTCCTAAAATCCTAACAACACTTGCAGCCAAGCAGGGTCTTTGTGTTGCTGAACCTAAATATGTTGCTGTACAGGGTGCCTTTTGTAGGGGGGTTCTGATTTCTTTATAAGTGCTCTTGCTACTATTCACAATCTCCAGGGAAATAGACATTGTTGTAATTCAGCTTACATCCAAAGGGAAAAAATAATTATGGATATACCAAATGTAGGACTTGGTTGGGGATTCAGAAGCAAGGATTTGGCTAAATCTTAACTGAATCCAACCAAAAGATGTTATTTTTCAGCTCTCGGTAGCTGACTTTTCTTTTAATTTTTCCTTCATTGATGATGTCATTTTTTCTTCATCGATGATGCCATTTTGGGTTTTTACTCCAAATGGGAATATGGAAATGTATAGTTTTTACAGTTGTAAGTCACAACCGCAACAATATTTTGTACCAATTTACCCAGCATGAAAGTGGTTGAAATCACTGTTGGCTGGACTCAAAGGAGACGTAGGGGCACATTTACTTAGCTCGCGTGAATGAATAGAAGAAAAAATACCTTGAATTTCGAGCGTTTATTTTGGCTACTTCGAACATAGAATTGGCTACTTCGACCTACGACTTCGACTTCGAACCGAACGATTCAAACTAAAAATCGTTTGACTATTCGACCATTCGATAGTCGAAGTACTGTCTCTTTAAAAAAAACTTCGACCAACTACTTCGCCAACTAAAACCTACCGAACTTCAATGTTAGCCTATGGGGAAGGTCCCCATAGGCTTTCTTACAAATTTCTGATTGAAGGAAAATCGTTTGATCGCAGGAAATGCGGTAAATCCGATATTCGAAGTAGAAGGATTTTACTTTGATGGTCGAATATCGAGGGTTAATTAACCCTCGATATTCGACCATACGTAAATGTGCCCCCCAAGTGTGAGTCACATAGTAGACCACTGAACATGACTGTGCCCCCTCTATTGAGGAGGCATACGCTCTAAAGAGCCCAATATGGTTAAGTAATAGGTTGTAGTATATTACAACTGTTTGTACTTTGCAACACTAGGGGGCCTATTCACTATGGGTCGAATATCGAGGGTTAATTAACCCTCGATATTCGACTAGGAACTAAAATCGTTCGACTTCGAATATCGAAGTCGAACGATTTTGCGCAAATCCTGCGATCGATCGATCGAAGGATTATTCATTCGATCGAACGATTAAATCCTTCGAATCGAACGATTCGAAGGATTTTAATCCAACGATCGAAGGAAAATCCTTCGATCAAAAAATCCCAGGCAAGCCTATGGGGACCTTCCCCATAGGCTAACATTGACTTCGGTAGCTTTTAGCTGCCGAAGTAGGGGGTCGAAGTTTTTCTTAAAGAGACAGTACTTGGACTATCGAATGGTCGAATAGTCGAACGATTTTTAGTTCGAATCGTTCGATTTTCGTAGTCGAAGGTCGAAATAGCCCATTCGATGGTCGAAGTAGCCCAAAAAAACTTCGAAATTCAAATTTTTTTTAATTTGAACCCTTCACTCGAATTTAGTGAATCGGCCCCTAGGTGTTGTTTGCACTCCTAGAATTGAGTGAAAAGAATTGCGCTTTCTCTAAATACAACACTTCCTCGTACAGATCTAAAAGCTAGTGGTGCAGAGGGACTGCAAGATGCAGAAATCACTGTGTGTAGCAGCTGCTAGAGGCTAAATACTGGGCTTCCTTGAGCCCAAAAGTTATTTCACAAAAGGTGTAGAGTGTATCTTGCACTGCCAAGTTCATATTAAGTTTCTGTTCTGAGGATTGCCCCCATTGCTATTGTATTTGCTAGAAAGGGAAAGTTGCCTTCCTAAACCTGATCCTACTCCCCTTTTACTATCCTTTGGTGACATGCTACTAACTGGCGCTTCAATTGCCATCTATAGTCTGTATTAATTACTGCTGCCAGAATTCTACTCCTCCCATTCAAGAGAGCGTAGGCCCCACCACTGCTGCTATTAAACTCCTTTGCATAACCTTCAAAGCCTGTCATATTTCTGCACCCTACTACATCTCTTCTCTTGTGTCTCCATACATTCCTGGACTCCTCCATTCCTCTCAGAGCAACCACTTCATTGCACCACCCACTACTACTGCTGTTTTCTGCATTAAAGGAGAAGAAAAGGCTACAATTAAGTAAGCTTTATCAGAAAGGTCTATAGAAATACACCAGTAAACCCTCAAAGTAATGCTGCTCTGAGTCCTCTGTGAAAAGAAACACTGCATTTCTTTCCTTCTATTGTGTATCTCATCTGTATCAGACTTCCTGTTTTCAGCTTAAAGGAAAACTATACCCCCAAAATGAACACTTAAGCAACAGATCGTTCATATCATATTAAGTGTCATATTAAAGAATCTTACCAAACTGGAATATATATTTAAGTAAATATTGCCCTTTTACATCTCTTGCCTTGAGCCACCATTTTGTGATGGTCTGTGTGCTGCCTCAGAGATCACCTGACCAGAAATACTTCAACTCTAACTGTAACAGGAAGAAGTGTGGAAGCAAAAGACACAACTCTGTCTGTTAATTGGCTCATGTGACTTGACGTATGGTTTGTTGGTATGTTTGTGAGTACAGTGAATCCTACGATCCCAAGGGGCGGCCCTTATTTTTTAAAATGGCAATTTTCTATTTATGATTACCCAATGGCACATACTATTAGAAACGTATATTATAATGAAAATGGTTTATTTACATGAAGCAGGATTTTACATATGAGCTGTTTTATGCAATATCTTTTTATAGAGACCTACATTGTTTGGGGGGTATAGTTTTCCTTTAAACCTCCAGGGCTAGGGCTTGAGCATGCTCGGTTTGCTCCCCTCTCCCCCTCCCTGCTGTAATCTGAGCTCAGAGTGTATGAGTGAGCAAGGAGAGACTCAGGCGGAAAGTGATGTCACACCAAGCTAATATGGCAGCAGCTATCCTAAACAAACAGAGACAGTTTCTAGAGCTGTTTACTTAGATATGGTAAAGCATTCTGCAGAATAAATATAGTGTTGTAGCTTGCCCTATTGTGGCTAATCTATTTGCAATAAACTGCTTCGGTAGCTTTCCTTCTCCTTTAAACCTTTCTGCCAAGCTGTTTTCCCAGTCACCTTAAAGCTGGCCATAGACATGTAGATTTTAGCCTCATCAGACGAACGTCGTGTTATGTTTTGGTAGCCGAGGATGAGTAGAGTATAACAGTGCTTTATTAGCAGGCTCATGCAGCCGTTACACGACAGTAAGCCACTCTAACACCACAAGCTGTATAGAAAGTATGCACAGTATAAGTCTTGAGCACAGTGACATCTACAGGCCATTTGTATAAACACCACACATCGCAATCCCCCGAACTGCAACTAACCATTCAAATTAAATAAAGTAGTAAAAGAACAAATCAGACGATGTTGTGGCCGTGACAGACATCATATGAAAGTTATGTCCGACAAATTCTAGTGACAGTCACCCACTGCTATTGTCAGATAGGCAATACATTAAAGGACAAGGATAGTCTAAAATAGAATAAGGCTAGAAATGCTGTATTTTGTATACTAAACATAAACATGAACTTATTGCACCACAAGCCTAATCAAACAAATGATTTATTCTTTCAAAGATGGCCATAGGGGGCTGTCATCTTGTAGCTTTGTTAAACATCTTTGCCTGACCCTGACCCTGCACATGCTCAGTGTGGTCTCTGCTGCTTAGGGATCGTCATAAACAAAGCTGCTTGAGTTCTGCATGGCTGGGAAGTAAGGCGGGGGCTCCCCCTGCTGTACATAAGTATGATTGTTTCCCTGGGACCGTCTGACAATTCCTATCCACAGCAGTAAATGAAGGGAGAATTTCACTGCATACAGTCAGGTTTCTTATAAAAACGGTGCACATTTTTTAATTAAAGTATATTGAAGATAGGTTACTTTTTCATTAAAGAAAGTAAAAATGGGATTTTATTTGTTTGCCTTTCCTTGTCCTTTAAGAGAAATCACCGTTATCAGACAGAAATCTTCTAACCTGTATGATCAACTAAACAACTGATCGACATGGTACAAAAAATGTCAGGACGATCTGAAAATCTTCAATTCATACTACTTTATATTTGCGTCTAAGGCCAGTTTAATGTATATGTACTTCATATTTATTATATTTTTGTGATTGTTTATTCTCTTCATTTATTGTTCTGCTGTACTGTATTGCTATATAAATAAAATGTACAGAGCAATTTTGGCCCTAGGAAACAAGGTTGGGAAGGATTTATTTGGTGACCACTACTTCTCTTCTGTGTAGGTCCCACTTCTGTACAAATACAAAAGCATAGAGAAGTGTTCTGTGTTCTGCCACAACCACATAATCATACGAGGATGATAAACCTTACTTCTAAACAGGATCAATTTTCTCTTGCAGCCAAGAAAATGGAGGCGAAACTATTTTAAACGATGTGATTTCGCCAAAAACACACTGTCAGAACTGTAGAATGGAGATGGGATCAGTAAAACAGATTTCAGATGGAGGCAAAGCAGATGAAGGAGCAACAGAGCAGAGAAAAATGTCTTTAAAAATATTAGAAGAAAAGGAGAGAAGAGACAGAGCAGGGAGAGAGCTTTCCCTCGCCTGCATGGAATATTGATCTGTTGGCATTTTGTAAAGTGATAAATATTACAGTCAGTATTATTTTGATGTCCTGGGTCTGGTTAACTCTCAAGAAGCCCTGCCGTGTTCCAGAGTTTAACTTCTCAGTAGCTAAGGTAACAGACGGGTTCCAATTAACCCCTGTTCCTCTAGAGAATGGTTTGGCTTATTCGCTTGCTGGGAGAAAGCCGATAAAATCTCACCTAAAGTAACCTTTTTCATATATTCTCATTGCAACATATTTATTCTCAAGGATATCACTTAACCACCTGCGTTTAAGAACCCCCCTCATAGAGAAGGCTCAGCCCTAGGGATTGCTTGCTGGTGGCTTATCACCATGTTGCTTGGCAGGAGGCCTTAATATGCATCACAAACATCTCCTACATTAGGAACTAAGAACACTGGATATCCACTTGACCTCTGCAGCAGACAGGCTTTTGAGAACAACTTAACCAGCCTGCGGGTGCATTAAGAGCCTGTATGTGAACTTCCTATAACAACTCAGATGCTTAGAAAGAAGTCCTCTTAACATTTAGTTTGTTCCCAAGAAGCTGTGTTGATTGCAGTGCTGTGTTCTTGCCTTGCACTTGAAAAGCCTGAAAATGAATGAGGCTAAAAATGCCATATTTTGTATAGTGAACTTATTGCACGAAGCTAAAGTTTCAACTTGTCAATAGCAGCAATGATCCAGGACTTCAAACTTGTCACAGGGGGTCACCATCTTGGAAAGTGTCTGTGACACTCACATGCTCAGTGGGCTCTGAGCAGCTGTTGAGAAGCTAAGCTTAGGGGTCGTCACTAATTATCCAGCAGAAAATGCTGTAATATAAGCTGATGCTACAGGTTTGCTGATTATTAAATTCTGATGCTAATTGCACTGGTTTCTGTGCTGCCATGTAGTAATTATCTGTATTAATTACTAATCAGCCTTATATTGTGTCATTTCTATTCTATGTGTACTGTATATTGTGAGTGGCTCCCTAAGCTCAGTAAGTGACAGCAGCACAGAGCATGTGCAGTGAATCAGCAGAAAAGAAGATGGGGAGCTACTGGGGCATCTTTGGAGACACAGATATTTACTGCTAAAGGGCTATGGTTGCCTTGGGCTGGTACAGAAGCACAAAACATAATGTACAACATTTCTAGCTACTTCTTTAGTTAAAGGAAAACTATACCCCCTAAACAATGTAGGTCTCTATAAAAAGATATTGCATAAAACAGCTCATATGTAAAACCCTGCTTCATGTAAATAAACCATTTTAATAATAGTATACTTTTCTAGTAGTATGTGCCATTGGGTAATCATAAATAGAAAATTGCCATTTTAAAAAATAAGGGCCGCCTCCTGGGATCGTAGGATTCACTGTGCACACAACAAATCAAACAAACTATACTTCTTAGGTCACATGAGCCAATTAACAGACAGAGATATGGCTTTTGCTTCAACACTTCTTCCTGTTACAGTTAGAGTTGAAGTATTTCTGGTCAGGTGATCTCTGAGGCAGCACACAGACCATCACAAAATGGTGGCTCGAGGCAAGAGATGTAAAAGGGCAAGATTTACTTAAATATATAGACCAGTTTGGTAAGATTCTTTAATATGGCACTTAATATGATGTAAACTATCTGTTGCTTAAGTGTTCATTTTGGGGGTATAGTTTTCCTTTAAGCTTTAGTTCTACTTTAAAGGGACATCAATATAAATAAAACTGTGAAAACAAATTAAACTAAATAGACATTTGCCTTGCCCTATTACCCCATGTTTATCAATACACACTGAAGAAGAATGAACAAATTGTTTCACCTGGAGTCGTGGTGAAACTTGCGTATTCACAAGTGGCAAAAATGTTTCGCAAATCTGAGCTCGACTTTCACAGGGAAAATGTGTGTTTTTCAGTTAAATAAAAAACAGCCACTTGACATGACAAAAAACACCCATTGACGCTAATGCATCTAAAGTGAGAAAATACACCCATTGCCAATTGATTTTGGAGTAAGGAAAAAGCTCCCATGCATTTGGAATAAAAAAAAGTTCCTTTTGACCCCAGTGCATTTGTAAGAAAAAACTTCCACTGGCTTTAATGCATTTGGAGGAAGAAATACACATACTGATTTCTATGGTCGGACTTGGGGGCCCCGGGGCCCACCGGGGCTGCTGTCCAGGGCCCCCCTCCGGACCCCCCAGGCTGCACTGCCTCCCTGCATTCACTATGGTTTTCTGTCTGGGTGCGGATCTGGGCTGGGGGGGCCCACAAGAACCAGGGGGGCACCCGGGGTTATGTCCCACCAGCCCTGTCCGACCCTGTTGATTTCAATGCCTTTGGAGTGAGAAAAAACTCGCAATGACTTCACTAATTTGGAGTGAGAAAAAAAACTCCTATTGACTCCAATGCATTTTTCGTAAGGAAAAAACACAAAGAAAAAAGCCCATTGACTTCATTGCATGTGGTATGGTAAAAATCTTGATCAATAACTCCTACTCCATTAATTTTTACTAGGGATGCACCGAATCCTGGATTCAGTTCGGGATTCGGCCAGGATTCGGCCTTTTTCAGCAGGATTCGGATTCGGCCGAATCCTTCTGCCTGGCCGAACCGAATCCGAATCCGAATCCTAATTTGCATATGCAAATTAGGGGCAGGGAGGGAAATTGCGTGACTTTTTGTCAGAAAACAAGGAAGTAAAAAATGTTTTCCCCTTCCCACCCCTAATTTGCATATGCAAATTAGGGTTCGGATTCGGTTCGGTAGGATTCCGGGGTTCGGCCGAATCCAAAAAAGTGGATTCGGTGCATCCCTAATTTTTACGTGCAACATCAACTGAACATACATATAAAAGTCATTGAAAGATAAATAAGTGTCATAATAAGACTAGAGAGAGAATGAGGAGGGACAAAACTGGTTAATTCACATTACATTTACCCAAAATTGTGTTTTAAAGAATTTCCACACTATTATAAAACTGAAACTATCACAATGGTCAGTATTTTTTGTTTTGTTTTGGGCCACCCCCTTGCTACTCCAGTAGAAGACACTTCCACAAGCCTCTTCAGCTGAGCCCTTGCTGAGGATATGGGAGGAAGGATTAGAATAGGCAACTTCTTCATACACGTGATCTCACAAGAGCTTGTGCACCAATCATTTCATATAATGGGACTTTTACAGATGGTGCACATCCTTGACACTCCTGTTCACAGCCCCAGCAAATCAAAGATGGTAGCACCCATGGCAGCCGCATGGGTTTAGGTGCCGGCACATTGATGTCAGTGCACAGATGCATGATGTCATGACGCCACGTCAAAAGGAAGCCCAGAACGCCGGTTCAATGCCCTAGTATAGGATTTGTTGCTATCTGCCTGTACCTTGACTATTATCTGCCTATTGAACTATTGCCTGGATTTTGACTACGCTTATTCCTGTACCCTTGTCTGTACCGCAAACTTGGACTTTTTACCCAAAGCTTCCTCCTTGGTCCGGACGTCCCCACTAGGAGACAATAGGGCCCTGACAGACAGTTACATGAGGGTTCACATGTTACAATGGTCCTACTTAGTTGAAGTGTACAAGACACACCAATTGTATTCCTACTCTTTGTTGCCTCTTATCGCCTCTTACTGTTTTTCTTAACTATCATAGTCCTTTTAGGATCTAGCCTATCTCTTGTTAATCCTTGTTAGCCTCCTTCCCAACTACTGAGGGTCATCTCATCACTAAGCACTCCCTTGTTTTAGGCTCAAAACACCAACCTCCCTTCTTAGTGAGTGGCATCCAAGCAAAACAATGTATACAGTGAATCCCAGATTTAGCTCAAGATAGAAACAGAATCCATATGCCTGGCCAAACAGAATCAGAACCCTTAAAATCACACAAGTTTAGACCACATGACTAATTATTCTGCCCCCCAGACTTCTATTATTTGCACATGCAAAGAACTTTGATGGAGTGAGACAGAGGGAAAATGTGCACTTTTTGGACACACGTAATAGTTTTACCTGAACTCAATAGTTCATTCCATCATGTGCAACAAAAAGATTAAATGTGAATCTCCCTCATGATTTTGTACATCCTTTGTAACTCATGTTTTAGGGCTTTATTTTATACGTTCCTGGTTCCCAGGTTAACCCATACGTGCTGTTAAACAGTTAAAAATCGTGCAGGGGTTGTAATGAAACCCCTCAGTCTTTCCAGACTCCTCTGTTGCGTAATGTGACCCATGTACAATTATCTATAATCTTCCTTTCATACTGTTCCTGTAAATTCATTTTACTGCTTAGGTGAGATAAAATGCATTGAGCTCCTGACTGATAATCTCTTGAGACGTGCTGTAGGCAGCCTACTCTGTTTTTTTTTTTGCTTAACAGTTCTGTGTTCCTTTCTTTTTTATCCATAATGTATAGGTTTTACCATTAAAACAAACAACCACTATTTAACAAGAAAATACTTAATCATGTCTGTTAATTGTTGTGAGTGGGTACAGAGTACTTTAATTATAACCATTTTACTGTTAACCTCTCGACTGTTTTACAAATAATAATTGTTATGCCGGCTGAACATGGAATAAAGAGGGCACTGAAGGGATTCAATCAAGAGCAGATAAGAAATAGTAGTGAACTACTGGCATCTAATGAGGTGCCCAATAACTTTTATAGTAGCAAAAAAAACTCACTGGTCTAACCCTTTAGGCTAAACACGACCATTACATTCAGAGGGGACCTGTAGTTGCACGCTTACAGAATAATAACCCAGAGTTCAACACAATCTAGCAGATGAACTCTGGAACTACTTTATTTTCAATCACTAGTATAACTACACCAATAATAATTATAGTACAAGTCCCACAATTATCAACATTGAAACAAAACCAGGGTTTCCAGTCTACTTACCTTCCTGTTTCTCACTTTAGAACTCTGCCTTATGCACATCCTATCACAGAAGTCATCCTTGGGTTGAGCTAGTAGTAGGGATGGGCGAATTTTTTCGCCTTGTTTCACCGAAAAAATGATGCCCATAGACTTGTATGGTGTTGTGCGTCAAAATAAAAAAGACGCAAAGCAATTTCACCGCACGACAAAATTTTTTTAAAGCCCATAGACTTTAATGGCCGCCGGTGGATTTTTGGCGAAACTAAACGAGACAAATTCACCCATCCCTACTAGTAGACCCTACTTTACCTAGTTCCCATTTTTTCTCTGCATCCCTATCTGATAAGGTACCACCGGGCACTAGCTCCTTCTTTTCTCCTCAGTGGAGCCTCAGCTGCTCAACCAACTGGTACCACCTACTGTCAGCTTCACAAAACAAATCTGTTCCCTCCCTTATATAGCCTCTTTCCAGGGACATTCCAAGTACCATTGAGGGGAACCTGCTCTAGATCCATCTCACAGGGATCCCCTACCTAACTGTGCCATCTAATGACTGGGACAAAAAAATTTAACAGAATTTTAACACAAACTAATTCTACTCTTTACAGGCACCCAATACCAATAGTACAAAATCCAATTTTATTATAGTAACCACCTATGCAACAAAACATAATTCTGGTTGGGAAAAGCAAGTCATGTGAGGGCAGACCAACTGGGTAAGAAATATTGGTATGAATAGTAGAACACCCATTTAAGATTTTTCAGGGAACCAGAAAAAAAAATGGTGTAAAATCCAAGGAAATGTATTATGGATTATATATTGGTAGGACCAAAAAAAAATATTTAAATGTAACTCATAGCTGACCAGATTACCCTGGAGTTTATGGTACGACAAGTTGGGCTACACTCTCACTGTCTCACATTACAATTCAACTAAATGGGTTTATTCAGTGATTGAATTTTACTTGCTCCTTCAGTATTCTGCAATTTTCACTTTCCCTGCTGTAATTATTACCTGTAGGTAAGGCAGTAACCTATTTATAGAAATTCACAAAGTCTTGTGCAGTTAGGTATTCACTTTGTCTCCTGGCAGAATAGTCTCTGTGTACAGGACCTTTATTATCCGACTAGAGCTCCCTTTATGCATAGTGTTTATTACAAATTCATGATGCAGTCTTGTAATGATTGCAGGGATTTCTCTACCTTCCGTACAACCTTGCTTATTAGTCTGGGAGGGAAAACTCAGCCGAACATTGTTATCTAGTTATGATACCAATAAAGCCCACCATTTGCAGTTTTGTGGATGACTTTTCAAAAGTGTATTTTCCCCCGATCAATAGACAATGTTCATAAAGACAAGTCTAAACATATAAAAAGCTGTGTGATTGACAATAATCCCCTTTATTCACAACAGCAATCAATCTCAGAGGCAAGCAAACAGCCGCCTGTTTACTTGGAACGCGATTGCATTTGTTTAAGAAGCCAATTATATAGTTAAGTTGTTTACAATGCCCATTTAGGCTGGGGAAAAAAATGTTATATTTGAATTTGATGTCTTTTTGTGGGGGGGACTTAACATAACATCAGCTGAAGGAAGTATCTGTTCTCTTGGATATGATTGAAAACAGTCGTTCCCCAGTAAAATTTGCAGTAGAAAAAGCCCTATACTGTTCTTACCTGGTGCTCCTCAACTGAAGCTTGTACTTGGGTACCACAAAACATTATTATTATTATTATTATTATTACCCCTTCACTTATTTAGCAACAACATATTTCTCAACACTTTACAGAGATTATGTATCGTTACCTGCTCCAATGATCACATTTACATACTATGGGTAACTTTATCAAGAACTAAATAAGCCTTCCTGTATGTATTGAGAGAAAACAGGAGGAAGCCCACACAAGCAAAGGGGAAATTCATAACATTTTGCAGGACGTACCCTAGCTGGAATCGAACCTAGGACCCCAGAAGTGATGTAACTATTGAGGACTTCCCCAGCCTCTCTCCTAATTGACAGCTAGCGGAAAGCAAGGAAAGCTGGATGGCAGGGGACTGGGCCGGGTGGCTTTTCGTCCATCTTAGAAAAAGTTAAAAAAAGAGAGGCTGGGGAAGTCCTCAATAGTTACACCACTTCTGGGGTCCTAGGTTCGATTTTCGCCAGCAAATTTGTGCCGGCGTGAAAAAAAACAGATGCCGGCATCAAAAAAAATGGACGCCAGCATTAAAAACGGACGCCGGCGTAAAAAATGAGACACCAGCGCCGTTTTGGTAATTTTTGCTGTTTCACGAATTTCGCCAAATTTAGTTTCCGCCGAAACGAAACACTCCAAATTCGCCCATCACTAATAGATATACGTGCGGCTGGGCAGCATGCTATCCCTTAATTTATTTATGCCTAGGTCCGGGCCTGGATGAAAGTAAGAGAGTTAAGGTCTGTACCACAGCTCATATACAGGGATGGGCGAATTTGACCCATTTTGTTTCGCCAAAAATTCACCGCCAGTGAAATGTCGCCCACACCCATCAAATTCTATGAGCGTTTATGCCTGTGCTACAAGTGGAGGAGAACTAAGGGATGCAAAATTGTACCCCATAACACCCATTTACATTGGCCTTATGGAAATGGTATTGCTGCTCTTTGTACCTTGCATTGTAATAAAACTTTTGGGAAAGGTGAAAAGTAGCAGCTTCCATATGTGCCGACCCTCATGAATACAACACTGCTAAACGTAGGCCATGCAACACTGTATTAGTGTGCCAGAAACACATCTTTGCATTACATTTTGAATCACATGGTTTCCGGCTACTCTTTAAAATGCAGGGCAGGGTGCAAAAGTGTAAAAATATTCTTGCAAAATATTGAGTGAAAAACACTTTTAAAAAGTAAAAGCAAACAGAAAACATACATGAGGGTATAGAAGAACGCTCTCAGGTATCACACTGAAATATTCAACACAAAATGCTTAATAGTGTTCCAGCAAAAGCTGGAAAACTTCAGGATATCGTACATGGTTCCCCAGCAAAATCTTGAGCAGAAAACACTCTGTAAAAGTGAGTAGAAATCATACGTGGGGGAGCTGGAGAATGCTCTCAGGCACCACTCTGAAATGTACTGCAGAAAATGCTTAGCGGTAAATAGAATTATGGACTAGAAGCTGCACTTGGGACTGCTGTAGATTGTATTTGGTACCCAGGTAAAATATTCATAAAAAGAATATAATAAATGTAATGTTCAAGGGTAACACAACACACTGCACTGTGCTATATTAGTCGCTGCCTTTGAAGGAACCAGATATTGGGGCATATTTATCAAAGAGTGACGTTAGAGATGGCTATAGTCCACTAGAGTGAAATACTGCCTCTCTCCATTTATTTCTATGGGATTTTTAAAGGATGAACTTTCACCCTTTGATAAATAGGGTAACGTTCAGTAAAATCCGCATTTCAATGAATTTGCAGAGTAATTTTCCAGAGCAAACTGTCGCCTGGCCAATAGAGTGCAAATCACGGCTAGCATCTATCTCTTTCGCTAGCGAATTGACGCCTGCGCCCGTTAGTAAATTGGCGAATTGACGCTAGCGTTACCCACTTCACCCTTGAGTAAATCTGCCCCTCTGTATCAATACAACTAGGCTGTATTGAGAAAGAGAACCTACGAAGATTTAGGGGCCCATTTACTTTGCTCGAGTGAAGGAATAGAATAAAAAAAACTTCGAATTTCTAATGTTTTTTTGGCTACTTCGACCATCGAATTGGCTACTTCGACCTTTGACTACAACTTTGACTTCGAATCGAACGGTTTGAACTAAAAATCGTTCGAATGTTCGACCATTCGATAGTCGAAATACTGTCTCTTTAAAAAAAACTTCGACCAACTACTTCGCAACCTAAAACCTACCGAAGCTCAATGTTACCCTATGGGGAAGGTCCCCATAGGCTTTCTAAGTTTTTTTTGGTCGTAGAAAAATCATTCGATCGATTGATTAAAAGCCTTCGAATCAATTCGAAGGATTTAATCATTCGATCGAACAATTTTTCGTTCAATCTAACGATTTTTCGTTCGATCGAACTATTTGCGGTAAATCCTTCGACTTCGATATTCAAAGGATTTACATTCGGCAGTCGAATATCGAGGGTTAATTAAAACTCGATATTCGACCATATGTTAATCTGCCCCTTAATCTTTTTCTTCTTTAATTTATTTTAATTTAGTCTTCTGCTTTAGCTATTTCAGCACCTTTTTTCCCCCAATGTGACTGCTATCCATCTGCCTTATGGAAAGGAAACAAATACGGCAGCCTTTGGTCAGATTTAATATCTCCATTGCCAGAGGGAACAGCCGCACAGTGTGGGTCCCAGCTGCACTATAGGACTTATTTTTTCCCCTCTGCGGTGGGATAAAACAGAAAGCATTTTTATTAAAGTTATAGACCCCGGCAATAACATTGTCACCAGTCTGTGTAATACCTTTGCTTTATCTTAAAAGGATTAAGAAAGAAGCAGAAATGTGCCAAATGATTCAGCAACTTTTAAAATTCTATGGATTTTTACGATTCGTCACTGATACATCATTTTGCCTCTTTGCTGCGGCTTCGTGATGCGGTTTGAAAAGTGCAGAGTTTAGTCGTTCTTCATGTTGTGCTCACATTTCAATGGAAATATGTCTTGGTGACGTTTGCCATGATATTTGAATATATGGTGATTTTGGGCTGTAGGTTTAGATTGAAGAAGGGAGCAAAAAAATGAATATGGGGCAGTTTATGAAGGTTTGCTCTTACATCTTTGTTTTTATTTCACCTACACAAATACAGGTTAATTGTGAGGCATACAAAACCTGAAAAATAGAGCTGGCACCATTCCGACACCCCAAAAATATGACTAAGTTAAGTAAAGTCCAGGAGTCTCAAAATATTTGTAAAGTAGTACAAAACGCTTTATTTACATCTTGTATAAAAAATAAAAGCCTGACGGGTTTCGTGTCCCCACAGGACACTTAGGGGCAGATTTACTAAATTCGAGTGAAGGGTTCGAATTAAAAAAACTTCGAATTTCGAAGTGTTTTTTGGGCTACTTCGACCATCGAATGGGCTACTTCGACTACGACTATCGAACGATTCGAACTAAAAATCGTTTGACTATTCGACCATTCGATAGTCGAAGTACTGTCTCTTTAAAAAAAACTTCGACCCCCTAGTTCGGCAGATAAAAGCTACCGAACACAATGTTAGCCTATGGGGAAGGTCCCCATAGGCTTGCCCAAGTTTTTTTGATCGAAGGATATTCATTCGATCGTTGGATTAAAATCCTTCGAATCGTTCGATTCGAAGGATTTAATCGTTCGATCGAATGAATAATCCTTCGATCGATCGATCGAATTTTCTGCGCTAAATCCTTCGACTTCGATATTCGAAGTCGAAGGATTTCAATTCCTAGTCGAATATCGAGGGTTAATTAACCCTCGATATTCGACCCATAGTAAATCTGCCCCTTAATCATAGGCACTAGCAAGTCATATAACTCTCTAATTTGTACGCATACAGTTGTGTTAAGGTCCCCATAGACACAAAGATTTTTCTTTGGTAAACAATCGATTTTATTGCAATCCAACCAATCCGTCAAATTATGGTGAAGTTAGTAGGAATCGAACGATTGTGCATCTAGCGATTTTTCACCTATCTGTCAGAAAATTGATCGGCCAGGTTAAAAAAATTTTTATCGGTCACAGTGAAATCTATCTGTGTTTGCAGGGCCAAGCAGGCAGCTCCTCTTTGTTTTCCTGGCTTTAACTAGACAACATCGCTTGAAATTGTCTTTTTAGTTGATGGACAAATTGTACATTTAAACGATCGTTTCAAGATAGGCTTGGTCTAACGATAACGAATAGATCTTTCGAAAATCTTTACATCTATGGCCAGCTTTACACAGTTAGTTTGTGTTGAACAAAAGAAAATATAGTCCACTAAGTTCAACCCCAACTAATGACCCCAGTGCATATAAGATATATACAATACCCATACAGACCTATTAATACACTCACATACTGTATATAAACTATACACATATTTCTACTGAATTAACTGCAGATCTTGAGACCACTATAACCTTGCTAAGAAGCAACTCTTAAGGGCATTAATAAAATATTAGCAAGCACCAAGCAAATATGTATAAAGTTTGGTATATTCGCTAAAATCTCTAAATTGTAACGGTCTAGGTAGCCTGTAAGACCCTGGTTGAGGTTCATCATTTCATCATGTCTTGACCAGCTTGTTAGCTGTCTTACCATAACACTATTTTTTACATTACCCTCCTTCGGTATCCCTAAATAACTGTCTGTTGGCCAACAGAATGATTTTGCTCCAACTGCTTAGTTACTGGGAGTGGAAACTGTTGTGTTCCATCACATATGTCATTCATAATAGGGCTCCAAGACCTTTCCCAGACATTGGTTTTTGGAGTCTGGAACTTTGACAATGATTGTTTTCCATGGAGTGAGTCATGCTAGAAGCAAGTTCCCAGCTGTCAAAAAAGGCAGAACACAAAAAATTGAAAATGGCACTGCAATGCGGCACATCTGTCAGGAGCACCAGATTGCTCTCCTTTCTCCTCCAACGCTGCATCCAAGATGGCGGGAAGATTCTGGAGAGAAAATTTTAAATAAAGAGATGCAAAGGTCATGGGTTCAATGCCCGATTATAAATCACGTTCATCGTGTTCCTGGGTGTTCCTAAATGCCTGATATATTGATCCTTGGACTTCTGACCCCTTGCTTTGACCCTGACATCGATCCTTGCTGCCTGCCTACTGAATTCCTGCCTGAAACCAGACTACACTACTTCTTGATCTACCATGACTTGGTCCGGATTCCTCCGCTACTGGAGCTGCAAGGCCCCTGACAACATCTAAATAAAAAACTGAAAATATAATTAATATGTTGCTGAAATGAAAGTGCAAAGACTTGATTGGCCTGCACAGAGTCTTGACCTCAACCACTATAAACACCCATGATATGAACCTACTGCAAGACCCCTAACATCAGCTCCAACATCTGGTGGGATTCCATAAGAGTATAAGCTGATATACAGCTGCTGGAAGTGAGGGACCAACTTCATATTAATACTATTGGTTTCAGAGGAAGATTCATACAAGATTGAAGATATAAACACTCAGATACTCACTTGATATTTCCATTTGACAAAACCATTGTCAAAATGTCAAACCATTGTTCAGTTCTATGCTGAAAATTATCCTGCTGCTTTGGGCTACATTAAAGCACAACACTGCTTGTCACTAATGGGTGGTACAATTGTAGCCTTCCCCAATACAGCAGAGGTGAAAATGAGAGAACTGGCTTAAAATATCAGATGGACTGTCTAGCCATGACATTTTACTGGTTCCCTAGGGAGGGAGGGCACATATCGAGCATCAAAAAGGATCAGTGACATAAGGATAAAACTCTCTTCTCTCCATATCAGAGACATAATTCACTTTTAATATCAAATCCTGCAGCATAATCTGTCATTGATGCTTTGACTTAGGCTGCTGCTTCACTTTGGTTTCTTGTCGTTTTTCATCCCAATATTTAAATAAGCCAATGAATCTGTTTAAACAATAGATCAAGTAAGTCTACAGTGTGGAGTAAAAGGAAAGTCAAAATGATAAGGGGTTCCAATTTGTTAGGAACCCCCTAACAACCCCTTAAGCCCCTAAAAGGAAAGTATCCATGATCCAGTTTACACTGGGCCCATGCATAGTACAATAAACTGCAAAGAAGTGTAATAATGTGTATGTGCCACATCAGGGCTGCACAAGGGTAAACTTGGAGTAGCTAAAACATTTAGGTGTTGCACCCTACAAGAAAGTACCCCAGACTAAATAGTTCTTCAACAGGAGAACTTTGCTAAAAGATAAATGAACTTTGCTAAAAGATAAATGATTTTAGTTACTGGGGGGTTTAAATGTTGTGTCCCCTTTAGTTGGCATTTCTCCAGAAGCAGTAATAATAATAATAATCAATGAGGGACAAGTTACCCCCACTGTAAACATATACTACGGGGCACATTTACTAAGGGTTGAATATTGAGGGTTAATTAACCCTCGATATTCGAAGTAAAATCCTTCGACTTTGAATATCAATGTCGAAGGATTTACCACATTTACTTCCATCGAACGATCAAAGTAAAAATCGTTCGATCGAACGATTAAATCCTTTGAAGGATTTAAGCCATCGATCGAACGATTTTCCTTCGATCAGAAATTGCTTAGAAGGCTTATGGGGAAGGTCCCCATAGGCTAACATTGGTGCTTGGTAGGTTTTAAGTGGCAAAGTAGGTAGTTGAAGTTTTTTTTAAAGAGACAGTACTTCGACTATCGAATAGTCGAACAATTTTTAGTTCGAATCGTTCGATTCAAAGTCATAGTCGAAGGTCGAAGTTGCCTATTCGATGGTCGAAGTACCCAAAAAAAACGTTGAAATTCAAAGTTTTTTTACTTTCACTCGATCTTAGTAAATGTGCCCCTACATGTAATGTCACAAAGTCTGATCCTAATGTAGTAACCTGTAGCAAACAGACAGCAGGTAGCATTTACCTGTCACAAATTTGAAAGGGAATATCATTTCACATTGCAGTGCTGTGTTTTTAATGTAACAACCAATCCAACCCAACACCAAAACCAGAATTCCACAAAATGTAAATAGAAATCTGGGGAAAAAAGGTGCATCTGTCTTCTCGGATAGCAGAATGCCCCACATAGCCCTTGCTAGACCCTCAAAATGCCCACTACCCTCGGCTATTGTTCCCTTTAGCAAAAATGGAAAGTAGCAATGGCTACTCCAGAATATTAGTACAAGGTTTTTTTTTTATTATTATTATTATAATGGAGAGATAAGAAATGATTTCACAAATGAATATAATTTGTTTAAAATAAACTCCATGGGAGAAGGCTGGATAAGTCCACACCTTCACTTACTTCATAGCAACATGAAAAAGAATCAGGACACTTGAAACAAATTTTATCCTATTTGTAGAATACGTGACCCCGTATATCTGTTTCTGATTCAACCACCTGAGGGTCATACTGACTATCTCTAAGGGAGTTATTTATCAAAATCCGAATTTATCTCATTATTTTCTGAAATATACTTTGTCCATATCCGCACAGGTTATTTCTAGGGATGCACCGAATCCACTATTTTGGATTTGGTCGAATCTCGAATCCTTCGCGAAAGATTTGGTCGAATAACAAACTGAATCCGAATCAAAATTTGCATATGCAAATTAGTGGTGGGATGGGGAAAACATTTTTAACTTCCTTGTTTTGTGACAAAAAGTTATGTGATTTCCCTCCCTGCTCCTAATTCGCATATGCAAATTAGGATTCGGTTCAGACAGGCAGACTCGGCCAAATCCTGCTGAAAAAGACTGAATCCTGGCCAAATCCCGAACCGAATTTTGGATTCGGTGCATCTCTAGTTATTTCCCCTTATTTATCAATTAATTTTCCAGAAAAATTCCAGCATGGGAAAAAAATAGTGAAAACAGTACAAAAATTCGCATCGTACAATTTTTTTCAGATTTTTGCCCGAAAACCACAAAATCTTCAGATTTTTGTACGAAACCCAGCACAGATCAGGATATCTTCAGGACTTCTCCCATTGACTCATGTGCAACCTCGGCTGGTCTGAGATCCCGATTTTCAGATTCAGACCTAGATTATACCTAGGGGTATAATAAATCATTAAAAATTTGAGGGTTTTTTTCAACTAAAAATTCTGATTTTATAGTAAAAAAAACTCAATTTTTTTTTGGAGTTTTTGGCATTCAGACTTTAATAAATAACCCCAAGCAACACTAAGGGCAGGGGCACATGCCTGGCGACTAATCGACTCTCATTCAGGGCGACAATCTCCCCGAACTGCCTTCCCCTTGCCTTCCGCCTACTATAATGAGAAAACGCCAGCGCAATGGCACTCGCGGCGCTTCGATTTCCGAAGTCGCTCAAAGTTGCCTCACGAGGAAACTTCGGGCGACTTCGGAAAACGAAGCCGCAGGTGGTTTTTCATTTTAGCAGGCGGAAGGCAGGGGGAAGGCAGTTCGGGGAGATTGTTGCCCTGAAGAAGAGGCAATTAGCTGCCAGGCGACTAAATCTCCCCGAATCTGCCCGTGTGCCCCTGCCCTTGACAAGGAGTGTTATTTATCACTGCTGCAGATAAGGTAGAATAGTTCTATACAGATGAAAGTCATGCGTTTGCCTTCTTAAATTATGAATTTAAACATTTTCTTTGTTTCCTTTTGTGGATTCAAAATATCCTTGTTGCAGTAAGAATTATGTGCAATTAATCAACAGACTGCAAAACCATTATTCTTTGTGAAAGGAAATAGTATAAAGCTTTTCCAAAGAAAAATGCTAAAAATGTGTTTGGTGTGACTCAGCTTACTACTAGAGAGACAAAATGCAAGGTGACTTTGAAGGGTGTTTTGTGGGTGGGTGAAGCACAATGTTGTTATTCATGCAGATGGAGCAAATCCTATTTAGATATAGTCCTTTGTTATTCAGTTTCAGAAGTTCATTATTAAACTTTCATCCTGTGAAATGAATGCTGTGACATACGGTGTGTGGGCTGTCAAATCAGAACCTCCTGATGTTATAATGCAATGTGGTCACCGACTAGACCAGAGCAAGGACCCTTGTGCTCGAGATATGTATAGCCAATAACGTCCCCTCTTGATTGTATTGGCTAAACTCTCCTTAATATGCTTAAATGCTATAAGGTATCATTATCCTATTTCAAAGGTAGATCATGTTGAAAAGCAGCATTCTCTTTTGAAGAATCTTCTTCCGTCTTTTATGAAGTATGGCAAATCCTACAGTGGAGAGCTCTACTGCACAGTGGAAGAATTTTATGAAGAACTCATACTGTATACTTCAGCAATTGACATTCTTTGTTATACATTTGATCCATGTACACTTTTAGTGGGAGAATGTCTCATCATCATAAAAAAAGGCACATGTCCATCAAGTTCAACCTTTTAACTCTATTTTACCCTGCCAAATTGCCAGTTGATCCAGAGGAAGGCAAAAAACCCCATTTGAAGCCTCTCCAATTTGCCGCAGAGGGGGAAAAAAATCCTTCCTGACTCTAAGGGGCCGATTCACAAAGGGTCGAATATCGAGGGTTAATTAACCCTCGATATTCGACTGGGAATTAAAATCCTTCGACTTCGAATATCGAAGTCGAAGGATTTTAGCGCAAATAGTGCGATGGAACGATCAAAGGATTATTCCTTCGATGGAACGATAAAATCCTTCGAAGGACTTTAATCCAACGATCGAAGGAATATCCTTCGATCAAAAAAACTTGGGAAAGCCTATGGGGACCTTCCCCATAGGCTAACATTGAGTTCGGTAGCTTTTAGATGGCGAACTAGGGGGTCGAAGTTTTTTCTTAAAGAGACAGTACTTCGACTATCGAATGGTCGAATAGTCGAACGATTTTTAGTTCGAATAGTGCGATTCGAAGTCATAGTCGTAGTCGAAGGTCGTAGTAGCCCATTCGATGGTCGAAGTAGCCCAAAAAACACTTTGAAATTCGAAGTTTTTTTACTTCGAATCCTTCACTCGAAGTTAGTGAATCGGCCCCTGAGAGGGCAATTGGACTAATCCCTGAATCAAAATCAGGGCGACAATTCAACATCTCACTGTAAAAAACCCCTTCTGAATATTTAAGAAGGTTTTTTATTGACCTTTATATCTACCAAAATATATGTCTGAATTTGGTCTTAAGTAGCTGGACAGTACCCTAGGGGGCACATTTACTAAGGGTCGAATATCGAGGGTTAATAAACCCTCAAATTCGACCCTTGAGGTAAAATCCTACGAATTTGAATATCGAATTCGTAGGACTTACCACAAATCCTATGATCGAACAATCGAAGGAAGAATCGAATGATTCGAAGGATTTTAATCCATCGATTGAAGGATTTTCCTTCGATCCAAAAAACCTTTGAAAAGTAATGGGGAAGGTCCCCATAGGCTAACATTGTACCTCGGTAGGTTTAAACTACCGAAGTATGTAGTCGAAGTTTTTTTTTAAAGAGACAGTACTTCGACTATCGAATGGTCGAATAGTCGAACGATTTTTAGTTCGAATAGTGCGATTCGAAGTCATAGTCGTAGTCGAAGGTCGTAGTAGCCCATTCGATGGTCGAAGTAGCCCAAAAAACACTTTGAAATTCGACGTTTTTTTACTTCGAATCCTTCACTCGAAGTTACTGAATAGGCCCCTGAGAGGGCAATTGGACTAATCCCTGAATCAAAATCAGGGCGACAATTCAACATCTCACTGTAAAAAACCCCTTCTGAATATTTAAGAAGGTTTTTTATTGACCTTTATAGCTACCAAAATATATGTCTGAATTTGGTCTTAAGTAGCTGGACAGTACCCTAGGGGGCACATTTACTAAGGGTCGAATATCGAGGGTTAATAAACCCTCAAATTCGACCCTTGAGGTAAAATCCTACGAATTTGAATATCGAATTCGTAGGATTTACCGCAAATCCTATGATCGAACGATCGAAGGAAGAATCGAACGATTCAAAGGATTTTAATCCATCGATTGAAGGATTTTCCTTCGATCCAAAAAACCTTTGAAAAGTAATGGGGAAGGTCCCCATAGGCTAACATTGTACCTCGGTAGGTTTAAACTACCAAAGTATGTAGTCGAAGTTTTTTTTAAAGAGACAGTACTTCCACTATTGAATGGTCGAATAGTCAAACGATTTTTAGTTCGAAACTGTCGAATCGAAGTCGTAGTCGAAGGTCGTAGTAGCCTATTCGATGGTTGAAGTACCCAAAAAAATACTTCAAAATTTTTTTTACTTTTACTCGAGCTTAGTAAATGTGCCTCTAGGTGTATACTACACCTCACTGGTGAGAACCACATTTTTCTGATACATTTCTGATAAATGAGGATGTATCACAATTGGATATTCCCTAAAATTAAACTCAGAAGCTATGCCATAAGCATATGCCTAAAGAATTCATGTGACGTGAATAGGGAACTAAGGTGTTGCCCTGCTCTGGGATTTCTAAACTTAAAGTGTGGATTTTTCTATTTGTGGATTGTTTCAAATCCTCCCCTTAATATGAAACAGCTGGTATGAAAATTCAATGTCAGATAATTAAGTGTTTTGTTATAACATGGAATGGTTAGAAAAACACCTTAAAGTCCAACTGTATTAATTCAACCTTTTCAAAGGTAAGCGAATTCTAAACATTAACATTAATCCAACGAACTTGAAGGATTTTAATCCATCGATCGAACGATTTTCCTTCGATCACAAATTGGCTAGAAAGCTTATGGGGACCTTCCCGATAGGCTAACATTGATGCTCGGTAGGTTTTAGGTGGCGAAGTAGGTGGTCGAAGTTTTTTTTAAAGAGACAGTCGTTCAATTCGAAATCGTAGTCGAAGGTCGAAGTAGCCAATTCGATGGTCGAAGTAGCCAAAAAAATAATTTGAAATTCAAAGTATTTTTAATTCTAATCCTTCACTCGAGCTAAGTAAATGTGCCCCTTAAACATCAATAAATAAATCTATTGTTCCTTTGCAATGCTGCGATTAGCACTGCTAATCTGATTTGAAGTGGATATTTATGTATATCTTTATATAGCTCTAATTTTATATGCAGTGCTGTAAATTTAAATACAATGACAGGGGTGAGAGGGAGAACAGTGCAATTAATATACAGTGAAGATTAAAGTGCCATATTTGAAGAGATGAAGGTGGGTAACTTATAGACATAAATGAGCGAGTAACAAGTGCAATCATTTACTTGACTTCTAGCAGCCATATTTTTAATGTAGCAGGGGGATATTTTTTTCCGTATAAGTATATTGATACACAAGATCCCATGATTTATTATTAAATTCTATTCTAATAAACTGTACTTAGTTATATCAGCGTTTTGTGTGATGTGTGTCGCATGGCTAACTGAAACTTGTGTATTGTAAATAATAATGTTCCCCCTTTTGTGTTCCATGACCTGTGTAAAATCCCTTGGTCTGAGTTATGTGGTCATATATCATTATATTTTAAAGTAGGGGGTACATTACTAAAGATCAGTGATCCCCAGCATTCTTTACCCATACCTCCCAACATTTTGGAAGTAATAAGAGGGACAAAAAAAATTTTCCCGCACATAGCGCAGCAATTTTTTTGACCACACCACTTTCTGTGACCACACCCCCTAATTACCATGTTTGTTTTACAATATTTGGCAGGTTATGAAAGTTTGAAAATATTTCTCCTTATCTACACTGTGTTTTTGTGTCTCAAAATTGTTACAAAGTATCTTTTTTGCACCTGTTACCTGTTCTGGGCTCTCTGCTAAAAGCCAATTAAGTGAGAAACTTTGTTTCTTTTTCTGGCTGTTCAGTGCAGCGAAAAGAGGGACTTTCCAGTACAAATGAGGGACTGCGGGTTGAGCTGTCAAAAAGAGGGACTGTCCCTCCGAAAAAGGGACAGTTGGGAGGTATGCATTACCCATGAACCACATTCAAATGTAAAAGGAGTTGGGGAGTAACTCAAGCATGAAAAAAGTCCCTGGGGGCGCCAAATATTGGCTGTAATTGGCTATTTGGTTGCCCCTATGTGGACTGAGAGCCTACAGGAGGCTCTGTTTGCCAGTACACATGGTTTTTATGCAAACAAAACTAGCCTGGAATTCAAACGTAATGGGTTGGTGAGTCATTGGTTGGGGATCACTGATATAGGTTATGATAGATGATAGATAGATAGATAGATAGATAGATAGATAGATAGATAGATAGATAGATAGATAGATAGATGATAGATAGATAGATAGATAGATTATAGATAGATAGATAGATGATAGATAGATAGAAAACTATTTCGAAATGTCTGTCTGCTCCCAACTTTATTTTGACCCTTAGTTTACCCAAATTCAGCCTTAATGTAAAGTCACCATGAGAGTCTTAGGGGTTTATATTCTGTTAACCACTAACTGAAACCCCCAAGTGATTGTATTTACTTACCTGAAACCCCAGGCCGGTGCTCCTCTCAGCAGAAAACTGCACTGGCCCGGGGTTATTCCAGCAAGCACCACGAGCGATCCTCTTCCGTCTTCTTCTTTAATTGCGCAGCTGCTCATGCGCAGTAGAACGAAAAGCTAAACTTTAACTAAAAAGTTGGCTATGAGTTTGCCCTGGGAGATTTGAAGCAAGAAGAAGCCGGAAGAGGATCGCTCCATGGTGCTCACTGGTATAACCCCAGGTCGGTGCAGTTTTCTGTTGATAGAAGCACCGGCCCGGGGTTTCAGGTAAGTAAATACAATCACTTACACAGCACTGGCCCATTTGGCACAAGTGTAGGATGCCTTTCCTTCTCCCTTATGAGATAATGAAAAATCGAGAAATTCTCGAGTGGCTCTTCTACAAGACTTGATGCACTATGAGAAAGGAGCACATCCCCTCGTAAATAGCAAGTATAGTGTTCGAATTTGGACAGGCAGAGCTATTCCACAATAAACAAATCTGAAAACCTCTCTTCAGCATGAAGAAAAGGCAAATAAAACACAGGAGAAAATTACAACATTACTCCGCTCTGCGCAAGATTTAATAGCACAGAACAAACAAACAAAAATCATATTTTCTCCTTCCTGTTGATAATGATATAACTTCGTAATATTGTTCATGTATATTGTACCAACCTGTGTGCGCATTTGGGCAGAGTAAAGAATGCAGCTTTATTCCAGCACTGTAACACTTTCACACTGAGCTCTCTCCTGAACAGTAAATATATCTCTCCCGTAGCTTTGCTCTTCAAATAAATATGTGGTTATGCCGGCCGAGGTTTGCTTCACTGCGTGTCTGATTGCAAGCTCCCCGGCCGCTTGTCCCACCAGTCCTTTCATAGAAATGATTCCTGGCACACGCCTGTCAGGGTTCAGGGACCCCCAAGTGAAAAAATATAGAGACAGAAATCGGGGGGTCCTGAACCAAAAATGACAATTTAATTGAAAATATCTCACACTGCAGAATAATGCTTCAGTTTGAATTTGTAGGATCACTCATGCTAGAATGATTGAGAGAGAGGTTGATTTAATTTTGACAGGTTTGCTGTAGCACGGAGCAAAAAAAAAAAAAAAAAACAATGGAAAATAGCCAAAAGCACGATATAACTAGTAAACTAAAAAATAATAGGTCATCTTATAGACTCAGCTGTAACACATCTGGATCAGGACATAAGCTGAACTGCACCTGGACAATTGGGGATACATTCCCCTATAGCATACAGGACTGGGCCAAGAGACTAACGCTGGAGAAAATTCGCCAGCGTGACGTCATTTCAGAACTTCGGTTCTTCGATCCCTAATGAATTTGTGCTCTGGCGAATGGACATAACTACGCAAATTCACAAAGATGCAGATTTTACTGAACGTTAGCTCTTGCGCCAGACTTGCCTTCGCCACCTCAGACCAGGTGAAGTGCAATAGAGTAGATAGGAGTTCCTCAAAAAATAGTGGAAAATGTTTCTAAGTCCCAAAAACGCTGGAGTCTTTTCCTTTTTTCAGGGTGATAGGCTGTAATTTTTTCGGGTACCTGGCTTCCCCCCCAACATTTCCTAACATATGGCACATAAACTATACACTGGGCTCACGTGTAGGGCAATATAACAACTTTATTTTATTTTATTAAGGTTTCCCGGGCTTGTGTAATGCAATGTATTTGCTTCGCTTCGCTTGACACAGTAATGCTAGTGCAACTTCGCCAACGTTCAGTGCCTTGGACGCAATTACAGATTTTAGTGAATTAGCGTTGTCCTGGTGAATCTACGCCTGGCGAAGTGTTTTTCGCAGGTTAGTAAATTTGCCCCAAAGTGATAATGGGAGACTAATAACAATGCAAAAGCCCAGTAAATGAGAAATGTTTAGAAACTGACCAAAGTAAAAAGGGGCCACAGGTGCACTAAGATATAATTAATCCTTATTGGGAACAAAACCAGCCTATTGCGTTTATTTAATGTTTACATGATTTTCTAGTAGACTTAAGATATGAAGATCCAAATAACACTGAGATCTGTTATCCACTCCCAAGTCCTGAGCATTCTAAATAACAGGCCCCATATCTGTAATAAGAAAAAAGTCACAAATAAAACCAGACAAAGTATACTGGAATAGAACGCCATAGAAACTGTACACGACAGACACACACAGCATGCGACAAGGCACAACAGTAAACAGAGGCTATCACACCAAGTGCAGATGGTGGCGTGTCACACACTGAGCTCATACGGCGTCTACCCGCTCCCTGCTAGTAGGTGAGACACACACAGATCCAGCATTGGAACCTCATTATTTCCCATTCACAAGCCAACACTGCCTCCTGCTGGACAAGTCACGAGTGTTCTACAAGCGCCACTGCCATTTTATACTCTTCCCTGATTTCATTCAAATGATGACTCAGAATTTCTGCTTATGAATTCTATAAACTGAGTCTTTGTTAAACTGTATTTTAAATACAATAATCGCTCAAAGGTACGGGTATGTGTTTAGACTTTTGCAGCGAATATGGCTTTGTCGTGTTATTGTGACATTGTGCATTTCACTCACTATTGTGTATACAAACACCTGATTCTCACCATTTAACTTCCCGGTGACATTAAATGAAAGCTCCATGGGTCACCAGTAAGCAAACTGATTGCTATTAGAAGTGGTTCATGTCATGCTACCGGGAGATATTTCATGTTCAAGTGCAGAAAATTAGAGGTTTTTTTTTTTTTCTAAACAACATTAACACAAAGTGCTCCTGTAACCAAGAAGTGATGCTACAACACCACCTGCATGTACTTTATCCCATAGTATATCATGTTGCTAAGCAACACGGCGTGTCTGTATCACAAACTGCATCTGTCGAACCAGATGTGCAGTGGGTTTTACAGAAGATTTATGCACATTTCAAAATAAATAAATGTGCGCACTTATTGAATTTAATATATATATATATATATATATATATATATATATATGCAAAACCGGAGGATGGCACACCGCTTCAAACGTATGCCCGAGTGCAAGGTAAAATGTCATCATTATCCAAAAAGACCAGCAACAACGGGACTTTTGTGCATATATAAAAATATTGTATTTATGTCAGCATATGTACAGCTGTACAGGCTGCACATATGCTTACATAAATACAATATTTTTATTTATTATTTCCCGGTGTTGCTGGTCTTTTGGATAATATATATATATATAGTATATATATATATATATATATATATATATATATATATATATATATAGTCCGGTCCCTTCTCTGCCGACCACCCACTTGTTCCCATCTGTGCGCATATGCATGCGTCAATTCGCGCATGCGCAGAAGCGTTTTTTTGCGCAGAAGCGCTCAACCAACCGGCGCAGCCTAGGGCGCCTGCCCGGCTTGGCCCGGCTCTGATGGGACCTGTTATCCAGAATGCTCAGGACCTAGGGGTTTCCGGATGACAGATCTTTCCATTATTTTGAATCTTCATACTCTAAGACTCGACTAGAAAATCTTGTAAACATTAAATAAACCCAATAGGCTGGTTTTGCTTCCAATAAGGATTAAGTATATCTTACATGACCTGGGTGTCCAAATCCCAGGCCCGTCACTAGAATATTGTTTCAAAGAAGTATAAGTCAGCAGAGCTTGTCACTCACCAAATCTGCCGGGTGGCCCGGGTGCCGTACCCCGAACCCGTAGCATAGGCAACATCAATCTTCAAAATAAATGTGCACGCACTCCTGCGACCATGGCAATGGAAGTTAAAAATTCGTAACTTTTATTCCATTTAGTTAAGAGGTAGGACGCATACCTTTTAACTAAATGGAATAAAAGTTACGAATTTTTAACCTCCATTGCCATGGTCGCAGGAGTGCGTGCACATTTATTTGTTTTTAAGTATATCTTAGTTTGGATCAAGTACAAGCTATTGTTTTATTATTACAGAGAAAAGGGAAATCATTTTAAAAAATTTGGATTATTTTATTACAGAGTCTATGGGAGACATCCATTCCGTAATTCGGAGCTTTCTGGATAACGGGTTTCTGGATAAAGGATCCCATACCTGTATATATATATATATATATATATATATATATATATATATATATATATATATATATATATATATAAACATTTATGTATATACAGTATTATGAAACGCATTGAAGTCAATGGGTGTCAAAATTATTCAATTTCAATTAGTCAATTTCGATGCCTGCAACAATTGTTTTATATATATATATATATATATATATAATTTGCCATGAATTCGCACCTGGCGAATTTATTCACCCATCACTACTCATCACGGTGTGATATGTCATCTAGACAAAGCACCCAGGAGAAGCAGGCATCAAGCATTGTCCCATTTTGCAACTCCTAGCAATGATCTCAGCATACCCTCGGGACCTTGGCAAGCCTTGGGTATCCTTTCTAGAGGGACGGGCTATTCAGTGCAGCAGTGTTACTGGTAAATGTCAGCTCCAACTCCCATGTGGCACATAATTAAATCTTTTGTGGAATTGTAGATGCAGAACGCAACTCCAGCGGGCACATCAGACTTGTCCTTACTGCCTGTCTAAATGGCACGCAACTTAGGTGATGGGAAGGGGGCAAGAGGGTGGATGGGAGTGTCGCCCCCTGCCTGTACCCCATAAATACAGCTGTGTCCAACGAAGGCAGGACTATATTCATGGCGCAAACTCAAGTCTTTTCACTCCATTTTTGGAAGGCAGAGACATAGGGGCAACACAGGAAGGTGCAGAGTAGTGTGCAAGCAAGTGTGTAAAATTCATGCAGGTTTGCACTTTGCCCTGCAAAGTTTTCATCCATCTGTAACCTTATTATCAACTAAGGCTCAAATATTAAACCCCAAAGGGGTTCTTCAACCTAAAAAAATGTTGGGGGTAGCTATAAATGCAAAATTGGTGTATTTATCAAATCAAAGTTCCCTTTCCAAAGTCACCTTCCAATGTTAAATGTTACAGGCATTATGTAAAAAATAAAGACTTTCGTAACCACTATGGGTCAAGGTTGAAAGGTTTTTTATGAAAAGAGATACTCTTGGAGGGAGTGATAAAAAAAACAGCCAATTTCTGTGGATAGAGTGGAACTCTTAGGCATTCAATTTGATCCCCATATAAGTGAACAATTTTTGGGCTCTGTGATGCCATAGTGCAGGATATAGCAGAACTACAAACATCCACACATAAATGCCAGATTGCTCGCCACATCTGCTCCTCCTCCTCATTTCTCCTTCCTTTATCCACAACCTTTCTCTTTACTATGCCCACCACTAAGCAAAAAATGCAAATAAAATAGACATTATAGGCTCAATGACCTCTGCTATTTAGCAAGTAGACGCCCTATATCCCTATACTTTTAGTCATCAACCCTTGTTGTTTTACCATTGGTCATCATGATTTTTTTTCATGGCTGCCTCCATGCAATCATTCTGAGTGATTAACCTTTGGCTGAAGTTGATCATTTAGAAGTGAACATTTTAAAGGTCCAATGGCACATACAAGGGTCTGTAGGGTGACTTTTTATCTTCTGGCCCTCATATTGGACCACACAGGCATCAACCAATAGAAAACTGAAGGTCAAGACCTGGATGGCAGCCCCACTGTTCAGAATATATAGTCATAAAAATTATACAGTATTTATATGTGTCAATAAACACTGCTTCTTCATGAGGACATGGGTCACCCTGCAGTATGGAGGCTTCATTCTTCACAATAGCTGTTTCCGAGCCCTGCCTGTACTGCATTGCTGCTTGTCATCTCTCTCTCTCTTTATTTTAGATGTGGGAATTAGACCATAAATTAATGCAATGAAGGGAACTAAGATTTCTCTAATTTTATTGAAACTTTCTGATTAAGAACTTGATTAGATTTCTCATTAACTAAAGACAAATTCGAAACCTGCATTTATTTTACTGCTATTTTCCCATTGCCTGCTCTCTGGATCTCTACGTATTTATCCCCTTTTATTCCAAGACATTGTCTTTTCCTTTCCACCGTTCTCTTGCTTTACTTCCAAAGGTTAGAAGCCCAGAGATCCGTCACGCTGTGGCTAATTCAGGCGGTAGCGTTACAGCACAATAGGTCTAATTACAGTCACCTATTAAGGCGCCAATGTCATTATATGAATTATAAGTTCACTTAGAAGAAAAGAATGAAGGGGAAAAAATTATAACAATAATAAAAATGTTCCAAAATAATTATCTTTGTCATCTGTTTTGTTGATCAACCTAATTTACACTTAAAATAAAGCATTAATTTCCATTAAACGATCGTCATCCACTTACAGCTATTATTCAGCCTGTGGATAAGAGTATGGCTGTGGTTTTTAAACCACTCTTCTATTCTCAGCTTGCTTCCAGTGCAATTACTAATTATACATTTTTCATAGAAGTACCCCTTTTTTAAAAAAAAAAATGGAATAAAGTGGTAAAAATATGAATATGTTAAAAAGAGAACTAAACTCTGTCATATAGTCTAATGTATTTGATGCAATGAACTTTGTAAACTTTTTCCCCAAGTTTCTATACTCAGCTTTTTATTGAACTAGGCAATCTCAAGCTATGGCTTCTGTTATGTTTTGGTAGCCAAGGATTAGTAGAGTATAACAGTGCTTTATAAGCAGACTCATGCAGCCATTACACAACAGTAACTTCCAACTCTATCACTCTTAAGCAGTATTGGTCGTCCTATGTATACACAGTATAACTCATGTGCACAGTGACACCTGCAGGCCATTTGTATAAACACCACATATTCCCCCTATAGTAGGAAAGTAACTTCCAACTCTATCATTCTTAAGCAGTATTGATTGTCCTATGTATACACAGTATAACTCATGTGCACAGTGACACCTGCAGGCCATTTGTATAAACATCACATATTCTCCCTATAGTAGGAAAACATTAGGACAGATGTAATAAACTACAACAATAAAACAGTATGCATCTTAAAGCAATATTATGCATTATTCACATCACATAGTCCTGGGTCCATGCAGGTCGATTTCTGATTCTCTCAGTACGCCTTATAGGTTCACTTTCTTCAGGCCCATTGCAGTTGGCAAAAGGGGTAGTGACTTCATGGACATCTTTAGCAGAACTACGGCAGATCTTAGCAAAATGTCCTACTTTTGTGCATTTGCGGCACCGTTTAGCTTTTGCAGCACATAATTTGCAGTGTGTTGTGTTGAACCACAGCAAATATATAGAATATACGCTGTCCCTCTGCTCCTAGGCAGTGAATAAGTAAAGCACGCTTTCTAGCAGCAGAAACCTCCCCTTGGTCAGCAGCAATAATGTAATTTTCAAGCATATGAATCCAAGCAGTAAAAGGTATGGTAGGCTCACCAGGGTTTGGAAGGTGCAGGCTGCTGCAGAGGTAGAAGAGACATCTCGTCATCAATTTGTTATGTTTTGGTAACCGAGGATTAGTATAGTATAACAGTGCTTTATTAGCAGACTCATGCAGCCATTACACAACAGTAACTTCCAACTCTATCACTCTTAAGCAGTATTGATAGTCCTATGTATACACAGTATAACTCATGTGCACAGTGACGCCTGCAGGCCATTTATATAAACACCACACCTTCCTCATTCTCTCTCTCAAAAGATACATAACTAGAGGCGTCTGGGACCTCAGCAAATTTAGGGTCCCCTCCCTGTTGCCCATTAGTACATATTCTTCCAACCACTAGAAACTCCTTGCTTTCACTTTCTCAACTCACCGAAATACCACAACTGTTACCTTTGTGATTGCACATTGGCACCTTTACATTGCATTCTTTCTGTAGTAAAGGATCTCATTCTTTGGTCCAAAGAAGTCTCCCTTGATGCTCCAGAATCGAACTGCAACTGTGACCACTAGGAACTTTATAGATGATTTAATGCATGCAGGGTCAGCTCCCCCTATAAGTTGCTAGACTAACGTCTCTATGCTGTGCCACTACATAGAGAAACGAGGGTGAGAAGAGTAATATGTCATCCAGAATGGCATTAGAAAGCATTACAATTATATTCTTGGTTCAGTAGTGTCACTAGAGCTTACTTTTTAGATGCTGTGTGAAACACAAAGAAACATAAATATTACTGTACCCAAGTTGACTCCCAGCAGCTTCAGCACAAGAGAATCCATACTGCATACTTCTTATTGGTCCTGATTTTTTCCTGGTCAGCCTCAAGGTAAAGTCCTGCACAGAATTTTGGAGACCCGGACCTGACCCGGACTAGCAACCTGTGACCAGGGTCCACAACCTGCATTTTTACCTGCTTAAGGCAGAGACACACGCAAAAATTCAGGGTGATTTAATTGCCTGACGACAAATTGCCTCTTCCACGGGTAACTAATCTCCCCAAAATGCCTTCCCACGGGCTAGAATCGAAATCGCAGGCGGGATGGCACTCAGAGCACTTCATTTTCCGAAGTAGCCCTAAGTTTCCTTGTGAGGCAAGGAAGGCAGTTTGGGGGGAGTTGAGTCACCCAAGGAAGAGGCGATTTGTCGCCGGGCGAATAAATCTCCCCGAAACTTCGCGTGTCTCTGCCCTTAAACCCACTACCCAAACAGCAACTGCCATATCCACAAAACGCTGACCACCATTAAACTGGAAGTGTTTTTGCTGCATACCAGAAGTACTGGGCAGGGCAGAAAACAGTTTTACAAAATGTTTAAAGTAGTAAAATATAGCTAATATAAGATAAAAAATTTAGATGAGACCCACATCTATACCCGCACCCAAACTGCAGGGTACCCACCTTTCTTGAAGCTTACAGGTACCCAACTCACTGCTGAATTCTACCCCAAGGAATGAAGAAAGGCTTATCTAAAGTGTGTGTTGGGTTACAAGTATATCAGTGGCATGGTTAGGGTGTGTCAATTGTGGGTAAAATTGTCATGTTTTTTGGTGTTTAAATGTTGGAAGGAATGCAACGGACATTATACATATGTCAATGCTGCCAATCAGGGGCCAGTTTAAGCTCGCTCCTTGTTCCTTAATACATTGTGCTCTAACTTAAGTTCAACTTCTCTAGCTTAGGCTAGTATATGCTGCATGAAACAAAGGATAATACATCAATTAAACATAAGCATATTTCAAATAAAAATATAGTTTTATTAGTAGAGCTTAATGAAATATTCGGATTTCCTTTGATTCCTAGCTGCCCAGACAGTCAATATAACAGTCCTGCACTTATGAGATTGCTGCCAGCCTCCCTGAAACATTGAGCAAAGCTGAGGCCTGTGTGTGCTCTGGAGGTTATCTTTGCAGACAGAAAGAAACATGTTTGGTTTGCTCTCAATCGCTCTCCCCAAGCACTACACGCTTCAAGAATCAGAGTCAGGCAGGAGTTAACTAAATCATGCAGCTTGCTTCTAGCTCACTATCTACAGTCAATGAACAGGAAGAGTTCAGAGGGAAATAGTTTCCAGTGGGAAATGCTGTGAGACCCATTCCAGCCCACTCCAATAATGGAGCCCCCAGGGCAATCTCGTTCTTGGGTAGATTGGACTACAATGTCAAGGGACCATGGGAATATTGCCTTTATAACCAGTCTGGTATAAGCGAAACCCAACCTAAATTATAGTCTGCAATTGCATTTCTTTTTAAAATGCGCCAGTATTTTACACTTTACTAGAAAAAAGTTGGGAGGGAGCTTATTGTTGTTTTCACTATATGGCAAGGGGGCTGCATTGCAGAGAGACATGCCAAATAAATACTCCAAGGCATCTTGCTGGTATCACTCTTTATCTGTTATATGTGCAGTGCAGGCTATCACCAAGACATAAGTGACCATTACTCTTTATTTTGTATTTATTTTTTATTCATGCTGATGTTAAGAGCAAGCTTTGCTACACTGACCTACAGAAACGGGTCTGATACTGTAGCTTGGCAGAGAAATGCCTCAGTTTATCCGAGTTAATGACTCACTGAACAGTATTACATATGCCATTCTGGGGGTCCAGGAGTGACACCGACTTGTGCTCCATGACAGAAGCCATGCCAATATTATTTGCATTATAGCTGGAAACTAACTAATAATGTCTTTAAGCAGAGGGCTGTTGCCTCAGGTTTCAGCATCCCCTGGAACTAAGGTTGCCACCTCTCCTGACATCAGGGGTAGGGTGATGAGGATTGGGCATGCAGTTGTCTGAACAAATTAGGGATGCACCGAATCCAGGATTCGGTTCGGGATTCGGCCAGGATTCGGCCTTTTTCAGCAGGATTCGGATTCGGCCGAATCCTTCTGCCTGGCCGAACCGAATCCGAATCCTAATTTGCATATGCAAATTAGGGGCGGGAGGGAAATTGTGTGACTTTTTGTCAGAAAACAAGGAAGTAAAAAAAGTTTTCCCCTTTCCACCCCTAATTTGCATATGGAAATTAGGGTTCGGTTCGGTATTCGGCCGAATCTTTCGTGAAGGATTCGGGGGTTCGGCCGAATCCAAAAAAGTGGATTCGGTGCATCCCTAGAACAAATCCTGGATAAGATAAGGACATACCCTGGCAAGGGAGGCTGTATTAAAGATTAAGGTAGCACTAATCTATTTGGCAATGTCCAGTGACCTACCTTTTATTCTGAGCCAATGCTCCACTACTTGAAAAAGTGCACCATCTTCACCCATCTTCCCAAGCACTCCTATTCAGACTTGGCACATGCACAATAAAGCCATCCAGGACTTGCGCCCCTGCCCACGTTAATTAAGCCCCATTCGAAAACGAGCATATAAAAAGCCCACATGTACACCAAATATTACACGTCTTAGTACCTCTGAAATCTTTACTTTCCTAATTTCCCTATTATGCCAATAGATAGTTCAGAAACCATTATTTAAACATGATTTTGGGACAATATGGACTTTTAGGTATTTGTGTTTATAGTTAAACATCCTCCCCCATCTGAGAAACGGATACAGCAGAATCTCCCTCTAGTGGACAACAAAATTAGATTAAAGTGGACCCAGACACAAAAATCTGTATAATAAAAGTCCTTTTTAAATTAAACATGAAAACCAATTTCTATTTTTTATTAAAGCATTCATAGCTGTTGTAAGCTCATTTAAAAATCTCAGCTGTCAATCAAATATTGTCTGCCCCTCCTCTATGCCTTAGGCATAGAGGTGGGGCAGACAGTTACTTTCACTTTCCATTCAGCACTTCCTACATGTCACTGCTCTCCACACATTCCCCCAGTTCTCTTAACCATTTAATTGTGTAACCAGGGCATGGGGATGGACATCAGGTCCCCCATTCTGGTGCACAAACAAGATTCTGAGATGATACAAGGCTTGTCTTAATAACAGTGTCCACAAAATGGCTCCTGCCTGCTTGCTATAATTATGAATTGCCAGACTGATGGAAACAAGATTCAAATAATGTATACACTGTAATTAAAGTTCATTTTGTTTGACTAATGTGATAAAATAGGATTTGGGGTGACTGGTCCCCTTTAAGGAAATGAAAAAAATAGCTACAAAAATAGCCTTTTTGTATGAACATATGCAATACACCATGTACAGGTGAGTGCTTGATTTAATGTTATTACAAATATAAATTCCATTACCCAGAATGCTGAGGACCTGGGGTTTTCTACCACTTGGGTCACCATGTTAAAAGACTACTAAAAAATCCAATAGGATTGTTCTATCTTCAGTATGTGATTCATCCAAAATAAGTTTGCACTAAGTAAACTAGTTACACAAAGTAGTATGAAAGGAGCTCACCACATACTAAGATCAGACCTGTCCACGGGTATCCTGTGTCCGATAGCCCAAGTCAATTAGTAGAACTGTAGTGTAGGTGTGGAACAGATCCAAGGCGGCAGTCAAACTGCAAAAAATCCATTTATTGGGGAGTATACAACATGTTTCGGGACAAGCCCTTTATCAAGTGTGATACTTGATAAAGGGCTTGTCCCGAAACATGTTGTATTTACTTGCCCAAAACACGCTCTCAGGTGTTGCTTCAAAATGGTACAAGGTACAATTACTACAGTATTTCTGTAGTACTTCCCCAGTTGGCATTAGGCACTAGCTAATCCTACTTCTCTTTCTACTGAGGCTTCCTACCTCTGGCTCTCCAGCACCAACTACCCCCTCAAGTAAGTGGGGTTCAAAGAGACAGAACTACACTGTGACAAAATTGACCAATAAGGGACTACCAAGAAATTCTTAGCCTGGAAAGGAAGACAGTTCCCCCATCTCAGCTCTAAAAAAAGCCTAGTCTGATGCTGGCAGTAACCTATGCCACAACAAAGATTGACAAAACCTTTAGGGGCAGATTTACTAAAGGGCGAAATGGCTAATGCTAGTGACTTTTCGCCAGAAATCAGATCCGCAGGGACATCGTCCATTCACTCACAGGCGCAGGCGTCAATTCGCTACCAAAAGAGACTGTCGCTAGCATTCCTTTGCACTCTATTGCCAGGCGACTTGTAGCGACTTGTAGCTCTGGTAAATGGTCGTTGATAAAGGGATACTGTCATGGGAAAAAAAAAATTCAAAATGAGTCCGCTAATAGTGCTGCTCCAGCAGAATTCTGCACTGAAATCCATTTCTCCAAAGATCAAACAGATTTTTGTTATATTCAATTTTGAAATCTGACATGGGGCTATACATATTGTCAATTTCCCAGCTGCCTAAGTCATGTGACTTGTGCTCTGATAAACTTCAATCACTCTTTACTGCTGTACTGCAAGTTGGAGTGATATCAACCCCTCCCTTTTCCCCCCCAGCAGCCAAACAAAAGAACAATGGGAAGGTAACCAGATAGCAGCTTTCAAAGAATCCTGCAGCTCCTGCCATGGATCAGGCAATAATTAATAATTAACTTGAGTAGCCAGCCTTTGTGTTTCCTTTGTTTCCATCACCTAGTCTATGTATGGCATCCTTATTTAATTTATAATTGACACAGGAACAAAATATATTCATACATATTACAATATAAAGAGGAGTAATTTATCCAGTATCAGTTTATTCTTATTTTATTGCTATTACCGACATATAAAAATGAACCATCCCGCTTTATCATCCAAAAATATCAGATCACTTAAAGTGTTTGTCTAAATGGAGCCTAATAGTTAATATTTGTATTATTTTTATTATGGTTTGGAGGGTTAGAAGGTTCTCAGGTACAGCACAAGGCAAACCCATCATGTAAAGGTAAAGCCTCCCCGCCCAGGGCTGTTGCACATCTGTAACATAATTAGTTATTATATTTTATGATAGGAACGTCTGCTTTTATTCCAGTCCTTTATACAAACCTAAACTGCAGGCTGAATTGTATTGATGTCCCATAATGAAGCCATCAGGGCTTTATGATATTTCTTGCTTTGTGTCTCTGAGTGCTGCATGAATATTGAATGAAGGTAATATTTAATTAATAATAACTAAACGTGTAATTATGGGATTACTGTAACAGTGTGTTGCCTCTCAGGCCTAGCGAACACAAACCCATAAATATATAAGGACTATGATTTCCTTGCTACAAGGTCCCCTGCAGGTCACTGTGGTTAATGCAACTGTCTCTTCCATTACCCCCTACACAATGTGCCTACATACATTTGTTTATATAAATTCGACCATGATTTTTTATTATTGTTAATATATTAACAGCACACATTCTGCAGTGCAAGCGCAGGAACAGCAGCTCCATAGACAGGACGGCTCAGCAAGCCGACAAGCTAATAGAACAGGTATGACTTGCAGTCTGGATGTAAAAATTTAAAGAGAGAATGTTGCAGAGACAGTGAACAGAAGATAAGCAGTCACTGGGCAATTCTCTCTCTCTATATTGATGCAACCATATTTTGTAGTGCCTTGCAGAGAGTAACCAACCTCAAACCAACAACAGCAAAAATATCTGTCCCAGTATATCTCGTGTGTGTTTGTGAGTATGTGTAACGTATGTGTATACTTCTAGGTGTACAGTATTTCAGTTTCTTTGTCTATTTATCTATGATCTATCTATCGGTTTATCTGTTTCTCTATAATTTAATATCAGTTTATATTTTTGTCCACATCTTTTTCTTCATGCTAGCCTGTCAATCAATATATATCTATATAATATTTTTCCATTATGCATCTATCTATGTCTTTCTTTATAAGCTACTTTTCATATTTATGTCTGTATCTGTCTATCCGACTCTTTGCCAATCTTTAACTGTCCGTGTGCTTATCTGTTATGTACTTCTCGTCTATTGCTCTCTCTTATAATCTAATTATCATCTTGTGCATTGTCTATGTGCTTATCAGTCTGTATTTCATATCTTCTTTCTATCATCTATCTATCTATCATCCATCCATCCATCATCTATATATCATCTATCTATCTATCTATCTATCTATCTATCTATCTATCTATCTATCTATCTATCTATCTATCTATCTATCTATCTATCAATCTATCTATCATCTATTTTTATCTATAGAGAGATATAAAGAGATGTCCTGTAGTGGGCCAGGAGCATTTATATGCTTATAAATCTTTTCATTTATCCATTAATGGTTAATTGTTAACCATTGGCATTGTACTGTCACTTTTGCCACCCGTCTTTCTGGGGTCTAGATAAAAGGCCCCTACTGTATATATTACAAGACTTAAAAGGACAGTATACCCTGTTTTTTAACTTCAGTTCAATGAACATACTTATATATACTGTATATGTATGGTGTTTCTTGCACTGACATGGACAAAACCGGAATCTGAAAGTAAAAAACGCTTTCTAATTCCTCTACCTATCAAAGCAAATCAGCAGAAGACCTCTGTATAAGCAGACCTCCATCCTTTTTCCCCAAGTTGCAGCCTTTGTTAGGCTTTATGATAAGGAGCAGCTCATTATACAGAGGGCTTCTCAGTGGATTTGTGAATTGATTTGGCTTTGCTCTTATGAACCAGGAATCCTGTTCATTTGATTGTACTTTCACTGCTTGGCAGAGGTCTACTCCATAGGAATCTAGCAGGTAAGCAAAGGCGGGGCTATTAACAAAGCTGTGTTTGCCCTAAAAAATCTTCAGAAACACTTGTACATCCCTATTAAAATATATATATATATATATATATATATATATATGTATATATATATAGATATAATTATATATATACAAAGCAGCAAAGGAACCGCACTCACAGGTCTTTTATAAACAAAAAAAAAATTGTAATTTTATTTCAATATTTTTGGCTCCAGAACTCGAGCCATCCTCAGGACAAGTTCTGGAGCCGAAACGCTGAAATAAAATTACACTTTTTTTTGTTAATAAGACCTGTGAGTGCGGTTCATTTGCTGCTTTGGATATTTATCTCTATAACCAGCACCCAAGTATTCTCAATAATGGTTTCTGAGTACACCAGTCTGGATTTCGCATATATATATATATATATATATATATATATATATATATATATATATACATACAAAGAATAGTGGGCCTGCTGCACCCAGAGAACTAGGTCACTGCCCAGGTGCTGGAACAAATAATAGTACAATAAATGAAGAAAAGAGTCCGCACTCATGGGTCTTTGTGATGCAAAAAACTTCTTAGTGTTTATTCGACGTTTTGGCTACTAAACACCTGAGGACGGCTCGTGTTTAGGAGCCGAAACGTCGAATAAACACTAAGAAGTTTTTTGCATCACAAAGACCCATGAGTGCGGACTCTTTTCTTCATTTATTATATATATATATATATATATATATATATATATATATATATATATATATATATATATATATATAGGTCACTGTTGTCCTCTGCTTACAATTTCTAAAAAAAAACAAACATTATATTTGATACAATTGATGACTCACAAAATGCAGGTCTGCACCATGCTTGCGTTGCTGTAAGATAGCCTGTAATTCTATTGCAATAAAAGAGCCTAAATTCAACACACAATCTTATTAAGAGATGAACAGGCTACATAAAAAAAGTTCTCAGCCAAAGCCTCAGAAATTCCATCAATACAAATCACATTACAAAAAGAAGCACTAAAATGAGCCAAGGAGCTGAGAAACAACCCCATTAAGGCAAGAACACCAATAACCTTAAAATAAATTGGTTGTTGACTACAGGATGATATTAAGGAGGGATTCAGGAAGCGGAGGCATTGTGTCACCCCACTGATTTAATAAGGAACCAGAATCCTATTACATATCATATCAAATGGCAGATTTGGAGGACCCTGCGATCCCCATCCAGCACTCACCACAAGCTAAAATTTCATTCCGTGGCCGAGCAAAGGATTCTGGTATATTCATTCTGATCAGCTTCAACTGAAAAGAAGAATAACCACAATTCTCCTCTAGCCTTAAATGCTTCTTTAATCAGAAGGAAATGCATAAGTCGAAAGCATTAGATAAATTATGAGTATTATACTTAACAGTGTGGCTACAGTTATGAGAGCTGTATTAAAATCAAAACATGGAACCATTAAATGCCCATTCAGACTTGTCTGATCTAAGATTTAATGCGCATGATAACATATCAATGGTTGCAGTTTCTAAAACTAAACATGGTGTAGTTGATAGTTACAAGGTATATACTAGTTCTGTCAGTCAGGTTCACTTAGGCCCTCCTGTCATTTGTCCTTGTACACCAAGAGAATGGCCATTACCCATTGCTGCATAAGGACATAGAATAATGGAGAAAAGGATAAATGATGGTATGTAAAGAGAAGAGGAGGAGAAAGAACGTAAGTAAAAAGAGGAGTCTTTTGTTTAAAGGGGTGGTTAGCTTTTAGTATGTTATCGAATAACTAATACTAAGCAACTTTTCAACTGGCCTTCATTATTTATTTTGCATGGTTTTTGAATTGTTTGCCTTCTTCTTTTTATTCTTTCCAGCTTTCAAATGAGGATCACTGACTCCATCTAGAAACAAGTTATCTGTAAGGCTACAAATTTATTGTTATTACAATTTTTTTTATTACTATTGAGTCCCTCTCCTATTCAAATTCCAGTCACTTATTCAATTCAGTGCATGTTTGCTAGGGAAACTTGGACCCTAGCAACCAGATTACTGAAATTTCAAACTGGAGAGCTGCTGAATAAAAAAGCTAAGAAACTCACAATAATGGGAAAAAAATAACAATCAGTTGCAAATTGTCTCAGAATATCACTCTCTACATCATACTAAAAGTTAATTTAAAGGTGAACAACCCCTTTAAGTACGTAGTATTTGTACCTGGATAGAGAACTGGCTAAAAGATAGACTACAAAGAGTGGTGGTAAATGGAACATTTTCTAATTGGACCAGTGTTGTTAGTGGAGTACCGCAGGGCTCTGTACTAGGTCCCTTGCTTTTCAACTTGTTTATTAATGACCTGGAGGTGGGCATTGAAAGTACTGTTTCTATTTTTGCAGATGATACTAAATTGTACAGAACTATAGGTTCCATGCAGGACGCTGCCACTTTGCACAGTGATTTGTCTAAACTGGAAAACTGGGCAGCAAACTGGAAAATGAGGTTCAATGTTGATAAATGCAAGGTTTGCCAGAAATAATATATAATATAAATGTGAGTTATACACAAAATGGTGTTGGGGTTTTCCCAAATTGAGAAGGATCTGGGGGATTTTCAAGAACTTTATTTTGTCTCTTTATAGGTCCCTGGTGAGGCCTCATCTGGAGTATGCAGTGCAGTTTTGGACTCCAGTCCTTAAGAGGGATATAAATGAGCTGGAGAAAGTGCAGAGACTAAGGCCCAAATTCACTAACCTGCGCTAATTTGCCAGCGTCCGCTTCGCCGCACTTCGCCAAACGTATTTCCGCCAGCGCTACGCAAATTCACTAAAATCCAAAGTTGCGCTCAGGGGAAGCATAAGGTTGCGAAGTTGTGCTAGCGTTAATTCGCCAAGCAAGGCGAAGTTACGCTAGCAATGCTTAATTTGCATACGGTGCCAAATTGAAGTTACAATGGAGGTATATGAAACTTCACTACACTACACACTACACAGCAAATAAAATTTTATTTTGCCCTACACATGTGCCCACTGTATAGTTAAGGTGCCATGAGTTAGGAAATGTAGGGGGGAAGGAGGGGAGCCCCATAAAAAAATTCGATCTTTTTCAGCCTATCACCCATAAAAAAAGAAAACACGCCAGTGTTTTTTGGGACTTAGAAATTTTTTTAACTTTTTTGGAAGCAATCCCTATCTACTCTATTGCACTTCGCCTGGTCTGAGGTGGCGAAGGAAGTCTGGGGTAAAAGGTAGCGTTCAGAAAAATGCGCACGTCAGTGAATTTGTGTAGTTACATCCGTTGCGCAAATTCGCCAGGCGTAAGGGTGCGAAGTATCACTAGCGAATTTACGCCAGTGTCCGTTAGTGAATCGGCGAATTAACGAAATTGCGCTATGCTGGAGAATTCACGCTAGCGTTAGACACTTCGTCCTTTAGTGAATTTTGGTCTAAGTGCAACTAAATTGGTTAGAGGGATGGAAGACTTAATTATTAAATAAATTATATTATTATGATGGTAGATTGTCACTGCTGAGGTTGTTGGAAAAAGGTGCTTGCTAGGGGACATGTTTACTCTTTACATGTACATTAGAGGACATTTCTATAAAGTGGATCACCGTACCAGAGGCCTCCCCTTCAGACTAGAAGGAAAGAACTTTCATTTGAAGCAACGTAGGGGGTTCTTCACAGTGAGGTTTTGGAATGACCTGCCGGATGTTGTTGTGATAGCTTATTCTTTTAATTCCTTGGATGATCTTTTGTAATCCTTTACCATTGTGGCCAGTCACACATGAAAAAACTAGGACCTGACGACTTAAACCCATACTCACATTTTACCCTCCACATGATCCATCCCATGACTTCCTTATTATTAACCTGACCAGCTGCCCACAACCATGAAACTACAACATGTGTCAACACAAACTGGATTTGCTACCACTGCAATTCATCCAAAGTTGGGGGTTGCGAAAAAAAATCATAAAAAGGGGGGTAAAGGCTTTCACAAGACTATTTTAGGTTAACTCACAGATATTTGATCCAATGCATGACTCAGTCCTCTTTTAGATAAATTGCCCATTGCTATAAAAACAGGGAAAAAAAAGAAAAAAAGTCAAAGTTTTTATTTTAATTTAAGAGTAAATTGCACTTCAGGAAAGACTCCTCTGCTGCAGACTTGTAGATTATGTGATATTGGGTTTAGCAGTTACCCTGTTCATCTGGATCTGTTGATGAGCTTCAGCTTTTGACCACAGTTCCTTCTCCTGGTGCTCCTTCCTGATTGTACATATTCAGTTATTCTGCTTTTTTTCTGTAACTGACACACCTGCAGTTTCACCAGTTACTAAACCCCATTCAAAACCCATTCAAGACTTCTCTTACAGCTTTAGCGGCTCACATATTAATATGATGATGTTTCCAGTGTCATTATAGCAGAAAACATACTGGTAATGAGTATTGGAATTAATAATAAAACCAAGCAATATCCTTTTTCATTTCTATTAAGCTACTTGGATCCTCTGGTTTATTCTTTTGCTTTTGTTTCCTGTGTCCATGCAATCTCATACTCCTCGATGTACAAAGGAATCGATGACATTTTTGTGCATTACAAGCCTCCATAAATGATCCGTAAGATTTCCCAATTATCATTAGCATCTTACTTTATATTTCTTCCATTAAAATCCATTTAAGAGATTATTTGAACGAAATCTACAAAATCTCTTACTTACTGCTACTGTAGTCGATGACATCACAATCTCAGACTCCATTCACTGTCATTCTGTGGCTACTAAAGCAAATAACTTAAAGGGCATGTAAAGGCAAAAAAAATAAAATCCCATTTTTACTTTCTTTAATGAAAAAGAACCCTATCTCCAATATACTTTAATTTAAAAATTTGTACCATTTTTATAAGAAACCTGACTCTATGCAGTGAAATTCTCCCTTCATTTACTGCTGTGGATAGGAATTGTCAGATGGTCCCTAACTGCTGAGCAGGGAAACAATCATACTTATGAACAGCAGGGGGAGCCCCCAGAAGAATGTTCCTGCAATTTAGCTTGACATAGAAATCTGGCCTGTCCACATTTGGGGTATATTTATCAAAGAGTGAAGTTAGAGATCGCCACCTTCTTGTGATTGGATTGTGAATTTAAATGGTTACACCCTTTTTAGGAGGGACAGAAGGATAAAAAAGGGTGGAGGAGTGTGTTTGTAAGTAAAGCCTGAATTAAAGCCGTGCACTAAAGAAATAACAATAGCTGGCACTGGTGAGGGAGTGGAATCCCTCTGGGTAGAGATTTTGATTGGGCAAAAGGTTACAAAGAGAATTATCATTGGTGTATGCTATAAACCACCTCGTATAAGTGTCGAGTATGAAGCCCAGCTACTCTTCCAGATACAAGCGGCTTCACAATTAGGTCAAGTTGTTGCTATGGGTGACTTCAATTATCCAGACATTAACTGGGGTAATGGGGTTGCCAAGACAGAAAAAGCTAATAGGTTTGTAAATATGCTGAATGACAACTTTTTATTCCAGATTGTTCAGGAATAACTCACTTTTGGATCTTGTAATAACTAATAATACTGAACTCATTTCTAACATTCGTGTGGGTGAGCATTTAGGGAATAGTGATCATAACATGGTCTCATAGTGAGATTCTGTTGCAGAGGCAATTCTATAAGGTAACTAAAACACTAAATTTCAGACGTGCAAACTTTGACAGTATAAGGGCATCTCTGCAACATATTAAGTGGGAAATGCTTTTCACAGGGTTAAACACAGAACAAAAATGGGAAGTCTTTAAAATGCTGCTTAATAAATATACTTGTCAGTATATTTCCCTTGTAAGCAAGGAACGTCGTTGCAAAGCAAAACCTTTTTGGTTCAATAGAAGCGTTGGTGTTGAGGTGGGTAAGAAAAGACTTGCTTTTATGGCTTTCAAGTTAGCTGGTACAGCCGAAACATTTATAAGGTACAAGGAGGCCAATAAATCATGCAAAGAAGCTATAAGGCAAGCTAAAATTGATATGGAAAAGGATATTGCAGCAAGCAGTAATATGAATCCAAAATTATCTTCTAAATATGTTAATAGTAAAAAAAATGAAGCAGGAAGGGGTAGAACCTTTAATATCAGAGGTGGGGGTAAGCTGGTTGATGAAAATTAAAAAAAAAAAGTGCTGATTCTAAACTCATATTTTTCGTCTGTCTATACAAATGAGGAACCAGTTAATGAAGGTTTCCTTCTTAATAGTCCCAATTCTAGTAATACAACTAATGATGCATGGTTCACACATAAGGAAATTCAAAGAGACTAGAACATGTTAAGATAAACAAAGGCCTGGGGCCGGATGGTATTCATCCCAGGGTACTTAGCGAGCTTAGCTAGTTGATTGCCAAACCTCTTTACTTAATTTTTCAGGATTCTATGAGGTCTGGCATAGTGCCGAGAGACTGGCGAATTTCTAATGTGGTGCCGCTATTCAAAAATTGACCCTCGTTCTCAGCCTCAAAACTATAGGCCAGTTAGTCTGATGGCAGTGGTAGGAAACTGTTTCTATTTTTGCAGATGATACTAAATTGTGCAGAACTATAGGTTCCATGCAGGATGCTGCCACTTTGCAGAGTGATTTGTCTAAGTTGGGAAACTGGGCAGCAAACTGGAAAATGAGGTTCAATGTTGATAAATGCAGGTTATGCACTTTGGAAAAAATAATATAAATGCAAGTTATACACTAAATGGCAGTGTATTGGGAGTTCCTTAAATGAGAAGGATCTAGGGGTCTTTGTAGATAACAAGTTGTCTAATTCTGGGCAGTGTCATTCTGTGGCTACTAAAGCAAATAAAGTTCTTGCATAAAAAAAGGGCATTAACTCAAGGGATGAAAACATAATTATGCCTCTTTATAGGTCCCTGGTGAGGCCTCATCTGGAGTATGCAGTGCAGTTTTGGACTCCAGTCCTTAAGAGGGATATAAATGAGCTGGAGAGAGTGCAAAGACTAAGTGCAACTAAACTGGTTAGAGGGACGGAAATTATGAGGGTAGACTGTCACGGTTGGGGTTGTTTTGTCTGGAAAAAAGGTGCTTGCGAGGGGACATGATTACACTTTACAAGTACATTAGAGGACATTATAGACAAATAGCAGGGGACCTTTTTACCCATAAAGAGGATCACCGTACCAGAGGCCCCCCCTTTAGACTAGAAGAAAAGAACTTTCATTTGAAGCAACGTAGGGGGTTCTTCACAGTCAGGACAGTGAGGTTGTGGAATGCACTGCCGGGTGATGTTGTGATACTGATTCAGTTAATGACTATAAGAATGACTTGGATGATTTTTTGGACAGACATAATATCAAAGGCTATTGTGATACTAAACTCTATAGTTAGTAAAGATACGGGTATACATAATTTATGTGAAACTATGGAGGGGTGTGTGCATGAATGGTTTTTCATTCGGAGGGGTTGAACTTGATGGATTTAACTATGTAACTATATAATATAATGCCCTACGCATGAGCCAACTGTAAAATGAATGTTCCATATGTTATGAAATGTCTGGAGAAAACCGGTTACCCAAAAGAAGTTTAAGTCAGTCACCAAAAAGTTAGGACTTTTGCATCCAATCTTAAAAAAGGAAAAGTCGCCAGCGTTTTTGAACTTTAATGCATTTTCAGCACACAGGATATGATGTAAGTGATGCATTTTCAGCACACAGGATATGATGTATGATGTCACTTACATCATATCCTGTGTGCTGAAAATGCATTGAGGAAGATGAAGCTTCTTTTTAGCACTTCGACTGGTCTGAGGTGGCAAAGTCAACACTGGTGAAAGAGGTAACGTTCAGTAAAATCCGCACTTTAGTGAATTTGCGGAGTAACAATCGAAAAAGTCGCCTGGTGATAGAGTGCATGAACGCTAATGGCTGTCCCTTTCACTAGCGAATTGCTGTGTTAGTGAATTGGTAATGTCCCTGTGGGGGGAAACGCTGGTGAAAAGTCGCTACAATTAGCCACTTCGCTCTTTAGTAAATCTGCCCCTTGGTCTGCTTGGATCTGTGCTGCCAAACTAAGAGGTTTTTGAGAGTTACAGTTAAACTAAAATGTCTTCCAGTTGAGGGTAAATTCCAATCACTTGCACATTGAGCCTGCTGTTCTAGATTAAAATCCAGCCACTGATAAGCGGGAACTCGGCCACTGGGATTTAATACATATAATGATCAGTATTCCTAACAGATACCCTATGTATCTAGATGTTGCTGAAACTTAAGGCACATTCCTTAGTGAACCATCATATGGGAAGTGCAGAAGAACAAATAGTATTTTTATATTTAAAAATATTATGCTTTTTCTCATCCTTCATACTGGGGATGTTATTTCCTTCAGTTGAACAATGGCTATAGAGAAATGATGAACACAACATCCAATTAAATTTTAGCACCTTTTAGAACTGTACAAAAGTGTTTGTCTTCTCAGTCTGCTCTGATATGTAATCAACCACAAAAAACAAAAATCGCTTTATTCAGAGGACCCTACGAGGTTACATTCAGCTGTTAAAAAACAGAAGTAACGGCGTCTCCAAATCTGCCGTTATTGGGGCAAAATTATGACAATATTAAAGGAAAGCATCAAAGTAATAACCGTTGTCGCCTTCGCTTTGCATCAATACAAGGCAAATATAAAAACTGTTTTGAAAAATTACCAATGAAAGGAGATGTTCCAAGGTGGAAAAAAAAAAGACAGTTTGATAGCAAATGAATCTTGAAAGGACGACGGCAATAGTCTATAATGATGATCAACATGGAGATTCGACTGAAAGCATTTCTGAAAAGATCCATGATGTAAGAACAAAAAGGGGACGTTTTGCAAATATCAGAGCCTTTTGTCTACAAAATGTTCCGCAATGAATAGGATGGAGTTGTTTTTGTGTCATCCCGCATCAAGCATGAGTTATCTGATGAAAGATAAAAGAGCGAGATGCTTTATGCGATAAGCTGAAAAGAGGAGACGCAAGACAAAAAACAATGTTTAGTTACAACCTACACGTGTTTTCACATGCAAAAAGCCAGTGTATCGTTTGTTCTAGATACTGTAGCTTTTTTCTTTCTCTGTCAAAAAGACAATTTTCATAGAACCCAGAAGAATCAGGACTGTCAGTTTTGTTTGCAGTTGCAGGAGGGAGGATGGTGGGTGATAAACCACAAGTGATGTTTTGTAGCCTGATGAAAATGATGAAAAGGTTCAAATTTCCTCCGGTTGCAGGATTCCCAAATTCTGAGTTGTGGATCAGTATCAGGGCGACTTAAGAGAGCGGCAAAACAGAATTTTAGATTTTTCAGAACTTGGATACAAAAGACAAGAATGATCAAATTTCAAAGAATATGGAATAATAAAGGGTAGTTTTTAGCAATGATACAAAAGGACAAATCTTACACTTATTGAAGTCATTTATTAAAGGTAGTTATATTGAAACATGTACCATGCACATGAGCTAAGGCCACTGCATCCATCCTGCTTCCTCTGCTCAGGGTCGGACTGGGCCATCTGGGGCACATTGAGACTATGGCCAAAGGGCCTTCTTCCAGCACCCAGTGTCCAACCTAGGCCCCCTCCCACCTGTGGGTTTGTGTACAACACTTACCTTCTCTGCCTTTGCCGCTATTGGGTATGGGTAGGGGGCAGACTGGGTTGCCAGGGCCCACAGGGTTTTATCCCGATTTCCCATCGGCCCAATCGTGTGCAGGGCCAGATTTACATAGTGAGCGCCCCTAGGCCCACTGCCGTACGTCGACCCTGTCCCGTCCCCTTTATTCATGCAAAATTTCATCATTGGGTCTGGAGCAATGGAGATTGGCGCACTGGAAATTTAAAAGAATTATTGTATCTCCAATGCATTCCCAGTGTTTTTGAACCACTGTGGGTGTGGTTGAGCGGCATGCCGCCCCCTAAAATCCTGCCACCCTAGGCCCGGGCCTTGGTGGCCTTTGCACAAATCCGGGCCTGACCATGTGCAAATACACCTGTTGGCTCCTGTTCCTGGGGAACCTACTACATCGAACATGGGATCCCACAGTGATTGGTGTCAATAGGTGCAGTTGACTTGTGCCAAAAGAATTTAAGGGTGCAATGTCCAGTCTGAACATGGTAACCACAACATGCCTCTGATTTACAAACATAAACAATTGTATTCATTTGGGTCATAACTCATCACAAGGCCACAATTATGCTGGAATCTTGTGAAAACATTCTGCATAGTTGGAAAAAAGGCAATTAGCATGTGAAAACTGAACTTTGCTCACACTTCACTACAATTTTTTTTAGTCACTTTTATGATTTGCAAGGATTCGAATGAGTGCTCAGCTACCGACCAATAAATCAGTACTCTGGTAGTAATAGCATAAGTAATGTAGCATTATAAAACACCTTATTTTATTTTATAAACAACTTTGTTTATTTATATTTAATACAGAATTTTTGATTTTTAAATGACTGTTAAATGTGTCTTGCCTTTCGCCCCTTAAGATGCAACTGAAAATATTTCGGACAAATGCATAGGCGGATTTTTTATTAACGCTTGGGGAGGCTAAAGGTGACCATACACCTGCAGAAAGCTGCCAATACCAGTCCTTTAGACCAATTTGGCAATTTATCTGCCCGTGTATGGGAGCTTCCAACGGGTCTTTCCAATCAATATCTGCCCACTATATCGATCAGGAGGGTTTTATTTTTCCGCCGACTGACCCGTTGAATGAATCCCATTGCTCCTCGTTGTAATGTGCCCTAGGGCCGAATGTTCTGATTACCCCGATATAGCCCTGCAGGTTGTTTTAAATATCAGTGAAAGATCCGCTCGAGTCCCCAGACGAGCGGATCTCTTCAGGTATGGTCAGCTTAAGCCTTATTGAAAGTATTTTCCATTGCACACAATGAAGTTGCATACAAACTGGACCAGAAGTCAAGAGATAGAGTGCATATAGAGCTCTTCACTTGGCACAGCGCTTGATCTCCAATGTTAGCAGGCCCTATAGAGCTATGTGGCAAATACTGACGATGTATTTACTTGTGAAGCTTATGTGTGTTACTCAAATAAAATGTATCTGATTAGGACTCAGTCAGGTATCAGTTGTGTACATTTCATGAAAGTTGTGATTTTTGTACACTGAGACCCGCTGTTGGTCACGAAACACTTCCGTAGTTACTTGTTTAGGCACAATGCCATTGGAGAAGTGCAGTGTTAATCCGGAGTCATGAGAAACAGATGTTGATTGGAAGCTCCTGCTGCTGAGTGGAAGTGACCAGGAACCCGTGCTGGAGTAATTGATCATTATGTTCATATACTGAGGATGTATTTATTTGTGAAGCTTATGTGTGTGGCCCAAATAAAATGTACTGTATCTGATTAAGGCTCAGTCAGGTATCAGTTGTGCACTTTCCTGATAGCTCTGTACAGGGTGATGCAATTGTTGACCCAGGAACAAAATAGTTGGATCAAAGTGCTTTTACCGACACATGGGTGGCCAATCAGACAAAGATCTGCCTGTCCAGCAACTTCTCCAATCAGTGTCGGACTGGCCCACTGGGATACCAGGAAAACTCCCGGTGGGCCCAGGTGTCAGTGGTCCCTCATGCTGCTGAACTTTCGGCCTATTTCATGGCCATTCCCTATTTCTATGAGAACAAAGTGGCTAAATAGATGAAATAATAGATTATAGTATGTAAAGAAAAGAGACTAAGGGGCAAATTCACTAACAACGCGCTTCGCCGCACTTCGCCAGTCGTAGTTTCGCCAGCGTTCCGCAAATTCACTAAAATCCGAAGTTGCGCACAGGGGTAGCGTAAGATTGCAAAGTTGCGCTAGCGTTGATTCGCTAAGTTAAGCGGAGTTACGCTAGCGAAGGCTAATTTGCATAGGGCGCCAAATTCAAATTTCAATGGAGCAATACGTATCAGCACTACAAATGCCTAGAAAACCTTCAAATCATCAAATAAAAAATTTATTTTGCCCTACACATGTGCCCACTGTATAGGTAAATTGCCATGAGTCAGGAAATGTAGGGGGGAAGGAGGGGAGCCCCCAAAAAATTTTCTTTTCTTTCTTTTTCAGCCTATCACCCATAATGTAGAAAATACGCCAGCGTGTTTTGGGACTTAGAAAAAATTTTAACTTTTTTTGAAACAATCCCTATCTACTCTATTGCTCTTCGCCAGGTCTGAGGTGGCGAAAGAAGTCTAGCGTAAAAGGTAGCGTTCAGTACACTGCGCGCGTAGTTGCGTAGTTACGTCGCTAGCGAAAATTCACCAGGCGTAAGGGTGCGAAGTAACACTAGCGAAACTACGCCAGCGTTCGTTAGTGAATTTGCGCAGTAACGAAAATGCCAAACGCTAGCGAATTAACGCTAGCGTTCGGCGTTCGGCGCTTAGTGAATTTGCCCCTAGGAGAATAGAGGTTGAGTGAGGAGAGGAAGAATAATAATAGTACTGAGGGTGGGCCCCTGGTCTGAAGTTTTTTGGTGGGCCCTTGGTGTCCCAGTCCGACACTGTCTCCAATCATCTTCCTATTGATGGCTAGCTTCTATAATTTGGCTTTGTAAAATACATTACATATTTCAGTTAAATCACCTTCTCATCTACTAATGCTTAGGGTTCTGGGATTATCCTTTCAGGCTTTGGTTAGCTCTGCTATGCTATTCTGGTCTCTGGGACGCCTGTGCAGTGCCATTCAATTAAATTGAAGTTTAATTGTAAGTAACATCGTGAAAGAATTTTACTAAATTCCTCTAAAATTATTTAGGAACCTAGTGCAGCCATGATATAGTAAGTTACAGAGGCCCCAGGCAGCAGTGAAACAAGACTGTGCAGGGCCCCCCTGCCGAAAAAAAAATTGGTGGGGCCCAGTGCACATTAATCCAAGTGAAGTGAGGCCCATTTCCAAGTAAAGCAGTAGCTCTTGTCTTGATGAATTAAAAAGGCTTTATCAGGACATGCATAAGCCTAACGTGTTTCGTGCCTATGAGTAAGTGCCCACACAGGCACGAAACGCATTAGGCCTATGCATATCTTAATAAAGCCTTTTTAATTATTTACTTGAAAATGGCCCTCACTCCACTTGGATTTTTGCATATTGAAAAAATTGATTGCCAACCCTTGAACTGGGGGTTGTCCTGGTGAGAAACCTCAGTTTTACTATTTTCTCAATCACTTTTTCAGTTTCTTCATCTCTGCACTATTTATTTATTTTGTTTTTGGATAGAGCCATACACCAGTATTCATGTGCCCAGTGCACATTACCTCATGCCACTCTGCTGGTTGCCCCCTCCCCCCCCCACATACTTGCGAAGGGGCGCGCTCATCAATTTAAAGAAGAAGATTGTTGCGGAGGGGGGATTTTAATACTATAGAGGAAGCTGCTTACGCCAGTGGCCACAGGAATGATGTTTGCCATCCGAAGGGACAAATGCACAGTACCAAAAGTATCTCTACTAAAATAAAATAACTAAAATAGTGTAATCCTTGTTATTGACATTTCTGAACTTAGTATATTGAAGGGTCACTATTAGTGATGTGGGTGTCAGGTTTTTCTCAACCCACACAAGCCCGAAGCCCACCCTCATTCCACCCGTTCCCGCCCGCACCTGCCTACCGGCTTCCTTTTATAGACCAGTGCCGCCCTGCCGATGATGTCACAAAAGGGGCGGGGTGAGCAGACGCAGCATCTATAAAAGAAGAACCTGGAACTCGCAGGCCCGGATTTGTGGAAAGGCCACCTAGGCCCAGGCCTAGGACAGCAGGATTTTAGGGGGGCGGCATGCTGCCAAACCACACCCACATTGGTTCAAAAACACTGGGTACAATAATTTCTTAAATTTCCCATGCGACAATACCCATTGCTCCAGTCCAGATGATGAAAATTTGCACGAATAAAGGGGAGGGGACAGGGACGACAAACAGCAGTGGGCCTAGGGGTGCCCACTATGTAAATCCAGCCCTGGGAACTCGGACGCCAGCACTGCAATGTGGAGAGCAGGAAAAGAGCTCAAGTCGCACCCACAAAGAGGAGTGCCCGAACCCGCCCGACCTGCGACTAAACCCATGGGTATCTAAGGTATCGGGCTGGCCCACACATCACTAATCACTATACCATTGTTTTTTAATGATTACCCAGTACTAAGCTTAATTCAGAAGGAAGTTTCTAAATATTATATAAATATTATATAGAAGATAGTGTACAGACTACTGTAAATTATAATGAAATTATATCAGATTAATATCTTAATACAGGTATGGGATCCATTATCCAGGAAAACTCCAGCTCCCAAAACTTCTGGATAACAGGTCCCGTAATTTTAGTTCATTATAAACTATTGTGTAAGGGGGTAATGGGATTCATCAACCTTCTGAGGTACGATCAACTGTATTTGTCCCAGCATATTCATTGAAAATGCTGGTGGTGGGGTTCATGGCACAAGGCCTGCTAGTGTGGGCTGAATTGGTGTAATGGGTATGGGGCTGGTGCTTCCCAGGGTTGTGCAAGGCAGTTGTGATTTATATAGTGATGCCCACCTCTAATCCACGTTCTCTGTTTCTCTGCACTTCCCTGTCTCCATTTACTTCCCCATCACTGTCTCTGCTTCTCCGTACCCCCTTTCTCTGTATTACTATTTGAGAGCCAACGTGTGTCTTTTCAAGTTATAAATGGCGTGTTCTGACGTGGGTACACACAGTTTATATAGTGAATAATGTACCCCCTATTATAAAACATACTGTAAGAATTTATATAATTCCTCTAATTTTTTTTAATATTTAGCTTTTATTCTGCAGTTCACAGGCTTGGGCTCTAAAGTGTTATCTGGCCAGACAACATTTCATCTTGAAGGTGTTGTTCACCTTTAAACAACTAGTTGTTTTCAGATAGATCACCAGAAATAATGACTTTTTCCAATTACTTTCTATTTTCTATGTGTCACCATTTTTCTAATATTGAAGTGTAAAGTGTCATTTTTCACCTTCTAAAGCAGCTCTGGGAAGGGGGGGTCGCCGACCCTGTAAACTGTTCTAAATTGATACATTTCTTATCTCTGTCCCTGCTGAGCAGAATCTCTGGGTTTCATTACAGGCAGCTGTTAGAATTGATACAATAGTTGCTAATATTCCAGAGATAATTCTGAGAAATGTATCAACTGCTTGGAATAGGTCGATTTTTTAGCACAAGTTAATGTAAAGGTAAACTTTCCCCATTTGTTTGTCATTTCACAGAGTAGATTCTCTCTGAACTATATTAGCCATGAATAGAACATTGTGTTTAAAGAAACTTTATAAGAATTCAGCTGTTGTTCCTTATGAGACACACAACGGAGCACAAACATCCAGTTTTACAACAAGGACATGCTTCATTGAAAAGGTAATTGTCAAAGCGCCTATTTTGGCTAAGTTTCCCCATTTCTCAAAAAAAATACATTTCTATTTCAGAGTCAAATTTTTGAAGGCACCCGACTCCAGGTCTAATGAATATATTTATCAAGCAGTGCCTCAGAAGTGTCTGCTTTTGAAGTAGACTGATTCCCACGGGTGAACACTGTTTTATATGGATGGACACAAGGCAAGTTCAGATCAAAGGCACAAGCCTGATGTAGATGCTGCATTTCACAAGCACAAGCACATTTTTTTTCTGAGTAAAGGTTAGAGTACGGGACTTATACACCATCCTTGCGTACATAAGTACTGACAGACTCACACGGTGAATGCAATGTGTACTGACAGCCATAGCCAAAACCGCTCTTGAAGTGAAAGGCTTTATGTAACCGCACAGATCATCAAAGGCAAAGTCGTCCTATGGACAATACAATGCATGTTTTACTATTACATCAACATTATTGATTAAAACAAAGTGATATATGAAAATCGGCACACTTCTAAATGGCATTCAAATTAACTTCTAGCGATAGTAGATAGATACCGATATACTGAGACAATTTGCAATTGGTTTTTATTTTTTATTATTTGTGTTTTCTGAGTTATTTAGCTTTTTATTCAGCAGCTCTCCAGTTTGCAATCTCAGCAATCGGGTTGCTAGAGTCCAAATTTTCCTAGCAACTATGGCCTGATTTAAATTAAAGGTTGGAATATGAATAGGAGAGGGCCGGAAAGCTGAGCCTAATCCAAGGAAAAAGGCAAATAACTAAAAAACTATAAAAAATAAATAATCAAGACCAGTTCAAAAGTTGCTTAGAATCCGGCATTCTATAACATACTAATCGTTACTTTAAAAGTCAGCCATCCCTTTTATAAAGGCTAATTTAATCATACTTTTATATATAAACACTTTTTTGGGAAAAAATTATATCGATTTTATAGTCTGCAGCAATATATGACGATTATTGTCATGTTGAGCTATGGGTAAGTGTCTGGCAGATTGGAGCATTTGTGCTGTGTAACGTGGGTAATATAAAACTGGAACTTGAAAGGCAGCTGACATGTTGTAAGCATGAAGGTTTATTAAAGAAAGTACAGCAGCAACAGTTATAAACAAGTTCTTTACCAGGCCAAGGTTGAAGGCAGGCGGCTGACAAGGAGAGTCCAACAACTCGCAGAGGGTCTGGGCAGGCGGCTGACAAGGAGAGTCTGATGTGCAGGCCGAGGTCAAAACCAGGAGATCCAAATAAGCAATGGGAGCAGAGGAACCACAGGCACGGAACAGGAACATGGAACCAGATGGGACCCAGGAACTATGGAAGGAATCAGGAAACTTCAGCAGAAATCAGGAACAAAGGAACACAGGAACAGAATACCGCTAGAACTGGTGTAAGGGCTTCAATCAATGTAAAACACCACCACTCTATTAAGTACCGTAGTTTTAAATATTATCAAATTTATTCATCAATTTGCTTTTGACCAGCATTATTAAAAAAGTACCCTAACCCATAAAAACAAACAAAAACAATGAGGATTGAATAAAGGGGCCCCTTAGCATAAGTAACTCCGATTCTGCAATCCATTCGATTGAAAGATTAATGTGCATATGCAGCAAGGATATAAATGTAGCATTGGCTTCAATAATCATGACTAAGGCAGATGGAACCAACCACTAGAAATCTACTAGGGTATTATAGTAAAGAGAGAGAGAGGGAAGTTATGGGAGAGGAGTGGGAGCTGGCAGTGGCAAGTTGGAGATGAAAAGCTTACACCCAGGGCCGGGCCAGGCCGGACTGGCACCCTAGGCAACCTGGCCGGCAAGCCGGGAGGGTTGAGTGACAGTGAGGAGGGACAGAGGGGAGAGCGGAGGTGGAGGAGGAGGGTGTTGGGACGGAAGGGGAGTAACTGAGAGGTGCGAACTAGGGGTAGGCAGAAGACAATTTTAGAGGTAGCTGCCCAGCGCCCCCTATTATTGCACCCTAGGCAGCTGCCTCTTCTGCCTACTCCTAGTTTCGGCACTGCTTATACCACCTGCTCTAAAAGTGATTAATGGAAAGACACCTCTTTCTCTATGTGTTTGGATGAACTCACTAAGGGTTCCTGGGAGGTGTTCAAGTTTAGAGAATTATTCTCCCAAACTCTGCATACTGACCAAGCTAGAAATGGAAACTGCTGGTGGCTTAGCTACAGTTCAGTTCAGGTGAAGAGCAGTTAGAGGAAATGTCAACCCCAAAAAATATTTTTGGTCTAATAAAAGAAAACATAATTCTAAGCAACTTTGCACTACACATTCTCTATAAATTTTCTATTTGTTATTTTTATATGTATTGCTATTAAAATCAGTGTTTGTCCCTTTGTGTTCTCTGCACTGGAGGCTCAGACTGTTGATACAATGTAAGACAAGGCAGCTGATTAACAGACCTGTCTTTGCTAAGGAACTAAGACTTTTTCAACATTGTTTAAAAACTATCAACCAGCAGTTAAGCAAATAACTTTAATAATCCTCGTTCAAAATATGACCCCTAATTATCACAGGCTGAGCCACTAGGTGGCATTGTGCTACAATATATATGCTTAAGATATATGCTCAGGGTCCATTGTGTCTGTCCCCTTACCTGAGCAGGCAGGAAGGGAGAAGTGGAACCTAGACAGGCCAGGTCTATTAAGTGATAGGCTAGCTCACTTTCATAGATCACGCTTGGAGTGATAGATAGTTAGGCTGTTTAGCCGACTAGCTAAGGCTCCACCAAGGAGTGTGAGTGGGATTATGATTCCCAGTACCAATTGCTCAGAAGTAGGAACCCAGCGGTAGAGTTCACTCCAATTAGGGAGAAGGCTGACATCTAGTTGTACCTTCGTAGACGATGTTTATGCTTTTGTTCCCATAGGGACTTATACTGACCAACGGTACTTGTGATTATATGCACTATCCACTGCTCTTCATGTTCCTGCTTATCTCTGATTAGATTATCTTGTTCTCTAATAAATCTGTTCTATGGTTAAGTGTTCAAGAACCTCTGTTACAGTTGTATTACTCCCTGCCTCCACACCGTTGTGAAGACTTACTCAATGAGAATTAAGGTCTCATCTGGAGCACAAACTGTGGGTAAAGCTATCAGTTGGGCCAACGGTGCCACTCAATTTACTATAGCTTACATAGTGTTTTATGGTCATGTGATATGATGCAAAGGGTTATAAGCTATTTAATGTTATACTTTTAAATGTGTCAATAATAAAAGTGGCCAGTCTTTTCCAACTAAAATAAGACTCCTTTGTTTTATATATTTGGGGAAGAAGTTTGAATAGTTGGATGTATTTAGTGGTGCTTCAGTCGTGCTCTCCCCTGGCTGGAAACTAGGAGCAAAGCTAGAAAACTCATCATTTGGAACATGAGCATTATATTTATACATAGTGCACCTCCAAAACTGCCACCAATATAGCCTTGTAACTATGGTGATAGGTGCCACAAGATTGTGTCCCTCACTATTCCAGCCCTGCCATTATACACTCCCAAGATGTTTTCATTAATAAGTAATTAATTTTATTCTGACTACAATATCCCTTTAAAACAGCTTTCCTCGGGGGTCCAAGTTTTCTTCACTCATAACAAATTAGCAGAAAAGCATCTAGCCATGGCAGAATATCTTTTACAGCAACTAATAACAATATCACCCTAATGGGCTTTTGAGATGGGATTTAAGGTTTATTTAGGACAGTGGTCCCCAACCAGTAGCTCATGTTGCTCTCCGACCCCTTGGTTGTTGCTCCGAGTGGCCTCAAAGCAGGTGCTTATTTTTGAATTCCAGGCTTGGAGGCAAGTTTTGGTTGCATAAAAAACAAATGTACTGCCAAACAGAACCTCCCCACATAGGGGCTACCAAATGGTCAATCACAGGCCTTATTTGGCAGCCCAATAACGTTTTTCATGCTTGTGTTGCTTCCCAACTCCTTTAACTTCTGAATGTTGCTCATGGGTTGGGGATCCCTGATCTAGAAGAACAAATTTTCCCCAGCAGGTCCTGTGACCCACCCCCCCCCCATGAAAAATGTCCATTCCCCCTCTGAACAAAATAACAAATGACCCACAATTTGGCCAATGGAAGCAAAATCACAGGTCACCTGCACCACAAACCTGGGTACTTATGCCACTTCTCCCCCAATCTCACCTTAGATTGAGCCCCTATTGCCCCTGTTCCATGCCCCACCAGGGCAGTCCCGCAGTTTGGGAACCATTGTTAAAAATATGAGGTCCAAGGAAAAATCTGAAACATAATAGTTTTAGTAAATTATACAATGCATGTCTTATATATATATAATGCTATATATATTTAAATTCAATTTATGATAGAATTCAACCATATCATGGAAGCTCATTATACCAAATGAGCCTTCTATTTATTCCCTAATATCAGATTAGTTTTGTTTTCTATATAATTTGAATTGTCCAAGCACACGTTATGTCATTGCTCAGTTAAGTCACCGCCGTGCAGGAAAATGAGTTTGTTAATGAAGCTGAACCTGAGACTGACGCTTTTGTTGTTTTTTAAAGCTGAAAAACTGATGCTAAATGGAGAGAATTAGGATATACCTGCATGGAATTTCTAGGGATTACTAAACGCTTTTGCTGCTGGAGGAGCCTGCGAGGCACATATCTCTGTGCTTCATTTTGCTTCAGGGTGAAGGCAGAGAACAGCTTAAGTGGTATGAAAATGTGTTATATTGGAGAGCAGGCAACATTTTACAGGAGCTGTTCCCTTGTCACACATGTAATCATCTGAGTTCAGCATTAGCAATGCTTCTAACACTTGTCAGGAGGATAATAATGGGAGGCAGGGGTCTGCATGATGGTAAGTGAGGGGAAGATACAGTAGGCGTCAGCAAGGGGGGAAAACGAGAAGGGAAGAAACATCTCCAGCTATATTTGTATTCTTATATCTGAACATTGCTTGTTTATGGATCATTGATATATAGTGGTATGAATTGGGAGAGTAACAGAGGAGGAGAGTTACTTTTCTACTTTCCTTAGGTTTGTGAGGAATAAGGACAGCAAGCAGGTGGCCAGGCTCAAGTTCAAAAATGCAGCCATTTCTGGCCTTACATAGATTGGATTTTTTTTGGACTCCCTTCTTACTTATCCAGACTGAAAATTAGTGACTGCACTCTGTGCATTTGTTTCCCATAGTACAGGAGTTTTTTTTAAATCCAAACCAGAGGGTAGGTCGAATGTTAACTGGGAGAATCCCATATATTTGGACCCATTTATAAATATGAATTTCACATTCCCTTACATGCCTTCTGCCATTTGCAGGCCTTTCTATTGTAATATACATGGTTTCCTCGAGCCCATAGCACTGTGACTTGTGCCTTAAACACAGTAAATAGGTTGATAGACATGGGCACACCAGGCGCTACAATGTTAACACTACAGTGTCCCTACAAAACTACTCCTTGTATACCATATAAATAAATACCAACTTGTGCTTATTTTTTCCCTTAGTACTCTGTGTTCTTTGCTGTTAAATGAGGCCCAACATCTACAGTCACAGTCATTTTTTTAATTCTTCTTCATCTGTCACCTAGAGGAAGCAGACCCTAGGGATGGGCGAATTTTTTCGCCTTGTTTCGCTGAAAAAATGACTCCCATAGACTTATATGGCGTTGTGCGTCAAAATAAAAAGACGCGCGTCTTTTAGACTTAAATGGGCGTCTGGACATTTTGTCGCCGATCCCTAGACCCTGCGGCTGCCGAGGGGCCCGGAGATATAGGGACCCCATTCATATACAGTTTCAATAAATATTGGTAAAACAAGTCAACCCCTAAACATTTTCGGTTCCTGAATAATAATTTGCTGTGGGCCCAGTAATATCTAGTTATGCCGCTGGTCACCTGATCTCCCTAATCACCCATGTTGTGCTTTATGTTACGTTATTATGTATCTTCTTGCCTTTGCTATTAAAGACCTGATTGCACCGGCCATCATCATCATCATCACAGAACAAAAAGCATCAACACACTGCTTTCTATCACTCTATAAGCATTTCAAGTAAGGTACAGTTAAATTACATATAGGAATCTGCTTTAAATAAAATGAAATTAAAGATATTAAATCAATGTGGCCCAAAAATCGCCTATTGAGTTTTTGAATAGGATATTGCCCTGCAGATTGCATGCATAATACAAATGAGGCAAGATTTAGCGGCTTTTTGATCAACACACTCAGGTATATGAATTTAGAGGTTTATTTACCAATCCAGGTCCTAAATTGCACCTGTGCAGATAGCAACCAATCATAAAGCAAAGATCTAGTACTATTGGTAATTACACTAGTGCAATTTAGCACCTACAACCTATAATCAGTTTAGAAAGTAAGGTTCCATGGAGGGATGATTTAAGGGTAGGGCAAAGGCAACAATTTTTTTTTACTATTTCAAAAGTGTCCTTCCCTTACATCCATGAACTATATAATATGGGGCCCTTACACCAACCTTCTGCAATGTCAGGAGCCCCCACATCCCAAGCTCTAGGCCAGTGATTCCCAACCAGTAGTTCATGAGCAACATGTTGCTCACCAACCCTTTGGATATTGTTCTGAGTAGTTTCAAATCAGGTGCTTATTTTTTAATTTCTAACTTGAAAGCAATTTTTGTTTGCATAAAATCCATGTTCACTTCCAAAAGAGAGCCTCCTGTAGGCTGCCAGTCCACGTAGGGTCTACGAAATAGCCAATCACAGCCCTTTTTGGCACCCCGGGAACATGCTTTTCATGCTTGTGTTGCTCATTTTACATTTGGACGTGGCTCATGGGTAAAATATGTTGGGGACTCCTATCTAGGATAACCTTGTTAGTCCAAACTTCTTTTCTGTCTACAAGGGGTAGAGATGCAAAGGCTGTTATTTCACATGGACCCCATGAAAACAAAGAATCATATCTTAAAATATAAAATACTATGTAAAAAGTAAATGCATTATTCTGTATCCAAAAATGGGAATAAGAAACGGGGGGGCCTTGGGATACTTATGATTCGACGGCAAAAAGAGGTATCATCAGCCAAATTTTGTATCCAGATCCTTGGGACTTATGTCTATGACTGATCGCTAGGTCAGTTTCAGCAGTTCAGAGCCATTGTTGGTAGCGATGGGCGAATTCGCGCCTTTTCACTGAAAAATTAGCGAAACTGCGACGCCAGCGAACTTTCGTCAATGAATTATCGCGGCCGTTTCGCCGCGAATTCGCGCCTGGCAAATAAATTCGCCCATCACTAATTGTTGGCCATGGGGAATGATGACTGTCATGGGAAAGAAAAAGCATAAACACAAGGTTACAGGTACATGAAGCCTCTCTGGGTTGTGAGTAGATTCACAGTTGTATATTTCATTAAAATAATTTATTTTTTTTGTTTGTTTTTTAGCTCTCACTGTGAAAATGATACTGATGTTTTGTGTGGAAGACAATGTTACAGCCTTTAGCAAAGCAAAGCTTTGTCTCTGTCTCTTTTGCAGATGTCGCTTGTTTGGTGCCTCGGTGAGGTCTGTTTACTGCAATTTGAAGTTCACTTGCTCAGCTTGGCATTTGTAATTACCTTCTTAGAGGCGGTGCAACTACAGGATTGTATTGAGTCTGTTTGATTAAAAGCGGCCTTTGCTTCCAAATGCTTCAGGTGTTTGTGCTACGTTTGACATAGTTTCTCATTGGTTAATTAATTCAAAGGGCATCGTTTTGTCATTGACAGGTAGAAAGCAGCATTATGTGAGATCGCTCTCTAATTAGGCTTGGACACGTAATAAATAAATAAAGAAACGCTACCTGGCTGCGGAATGACGATTTTCAATTGCTGCCTGGAAGATTGTGTTATTAACTTGAAGACTTAAAGAAGACTTAAATGATGGGGGATAGACTGTCAAGGTTAGGGTTGTTTTGTCTGGAAAAAAGGTGCTTGTGAGGGGACATGATTACACATTACAAGTACATTAGAGGACATTATAGACAAATAGCAGGGGGCCTTTTCACCCATAAAGTGGATCACCGTACCAGAGGTCACCCCTTTAGACTAGAAGAAAAGAACTTTCATTTGAAGCAATGTAGGGGGTTCTTCACAGTCAGGACAGTGAGGTTGTGGAATGCACTGCCGGGTGATGTTGTGATGGCTGATTCAGTTAATGACTATAAGAGGGGCTTGGATGATTTTTTTGAACAGACATAATAGCAAAGGCTATTGTGATACTAAACTCTATAGTTAGTATAGATATAGAATTTATGTGAAAGTATGGAGGGGTGTGTGTATGGATGCTGGGTTTTCATTTGGAGGGGTTGAACTTGATGGACTTTGTCTTTTTTCAACTAGATGTAACTACTAATAGGGTCCTGCTCTAGAGAATTTGAGTATGTTACTATAATACAGTTTTAAAAGGGGATTTAACAATACCGCTAAACCAAACTTACCCAACTGCTGCTGGACTTCATTGTTCATCGTCCAACCTCATTGAACAGCTTTATGGGATTGGTGTCCACCATCAAAGGATTGTCTTTGCCATTAGATAGCACGTTTAAAAATATATCTGTCTCCCTCAATTGCGTCAGATCCTCTCTCTGCCCGACCTGTCCGAATTCCGCTACAACCAGCTTAACCATCTTTGCTCAGCGCAGTTCCCAACCCCCCCCCCTGCGTCTACAATGTACAGGGATAGAACAATTGATAGCTCAGCCCACTAAGGTCAAGCTCTTATCAAATACCTATAAGCACTTAATTTCTAATAGATATGATCCCAGACCCAGGGTGAAATATAAGTGGGAGAGTAGTGGGGTTCGTGTTGATCCAGATGATTGGGAAGAAATCATAGACAATTTATATGTGCCGTTGGTGAGTGTGAGAGATAGGCTTATACAGTTTAGGATTATACATCAAACATACCTCACTCCCCAGAAACTATTTACAATGGGAAGAATGGCCTCGCCTAGTTGCCCAAGATGTGGTGCTCCTGTTGCTACTTTTATACATCTGCTGTGGGATTGCCCGGTGATACTTAGATACTGGAGGGCAATTGTGAACTTCATGGCTACCGAACTGGAACTTCCCCAGATACTTGACCCGGCTACCTGTCTTTTGGGTCTTCTTGACTCCTAGAGTACGCACTAGGTGTCTGATGCGGTTGCTTTTCTTTTACGCAAAAAAAGTTGTTGCCCTTCACTGGATGGGCCCTTCGCCACCGACTCTGAATAGATGGATTGGACTAATTAATTCACAATTGGAACTGTATAAGCTCACTTACTTAGCACGTGGCTGTCCTAAAAAATTCGAGAATATTTGGAACCCATGGCTTGAGTCGCCAGCCACCTCTACTGACCGATGATTTCAGCCACTTCTCTTCTCCCCTCTCCTTTCTTCTTTCCTCCTTTTCTACCTAACTTTTCTTCCTTCTAATTTTTGTTCTGTTGTAAAATGCAATAAAAATTAACCTTTAAAAAAAAAATATATCTGTACCTGGTTCTCCAGCCTCTCTGTGTGCCAAATTTCCTTAAATGATATTGCCTTTTACAGCATCATTGCCATTTTGTTGCATTATCTCCACTCGGACAAAGACCTGGGAAATGCACATTGTTAGGACACTGAAGCAGGATCCTTCCTCACAATGTAATACTGATGGGTGACATGACACTGACCCTGGACAACCCACCCACCCTAACCCTTGACTGCAAAAAAAATATGTGCAGAAATGGAAGACTGGTGCTTATTTCCAAGATGGCAGCTGTGAGCATTTAACAGAAGGCAGCGATTCGTATGTAGGAAAGTAAACATTTTTTGAAACCATAAATATGGCAAAACCACAGGGGTAGAAACCCTATCTCTATCTATATTCTAATGTATCAGGTTGTATCCAAGGACAAACTTTGGTTTCCCCACAGTTCAGCACTTGCAGGTCCTCCTCCACCTGTTTGAGACGATCTCCAAGTACAGAAAAATAAAGTGCTAGAATCCTCAAAAATTCATTTGAGGAGGGGGATTTAACAGAAAGAATAAAATATAAAATATAGTATAGTATTTTTTAAAAAGTTTTTTTGTTTTTTGTTTTTTGTAAAAAGTTTTTTTTTTTTTTAAAAAACAAAAAACAAAAAACTTTTTAAAAAATACTATACTATATTTTATATTTTATTCTTTCTGTTAAATCCCCCTCCTCAAATGAATTTTTGAGGATTCTAGCACTTTATTTTTCTGCTCTATCTATATTCTGCCTGATGAGTAAGCCAGATTATTGTTTGGGTTTCACAAGGCTGAAACCGAACAGAAAGTTGAGACCTGAACAGGCCTTAGAAAAACCAAACTATTCGGGTTAAAACTGAATAGATGGCAACCCTAGTCTACCCTGACTGATTGCTGTGCCATAGCCCTGCCCACATAATGTAGCATGCTCCGCCTGCAACATAACTTGACCCGCCCCTGTGATGCCATGATCCCACCCGCTGCCCAGATCGTTAGGTGGCAACCCTAAGACAGTATCAGGCCCCAAGTTAGGGAAAGTTTATTAAGTTGTTGGAGTTTGTGTTGTAGTCTCTCTAGGAGTGAAAGATAGAGGCAGATTATTTTACTGAACAGATTTCTGGTTCCAACAAGGAGACCCTTGCGGTGATCAAGCCGCCAGACTGGGAGACGAGTGGGTGAGCTCAGGAGCAGGGAAACTTTAGGTATGAAGATCCAAATTACGGACAGATCAATTATCCAGAAAACCCCAGGTTCCGAGTATTCTGGATAATGGGGATAATGGGAATTTTCGAAGTAAAAAAAATTCGAAATTCTAAGTAATTTTTTGGATACTTCGAACATTGAATAGGATACTACGACTTCGAATCTGCTTCAAATTAGTTTTGAAGTAAAATAGTTTGAATATTCGATAATTGAAGTTTTTGAAGTCGAAATAAAAATCGTTCGATCATACAATAAAATCGTTCGAATCATTCGATTTGAAAGATTTAACCGTTCGATCGTTCGATTTTACGTTGATGGCCAAATTCTGTGAAAAATCCATCGACTTCGATATTGGAAGTCGAAGTATTTGATGGTCGAATTTCGAAATATTTTTTACTTCGAAATTTGACCCTTGATAAATCTGCCCCTAGAATATGTTTTTGTTTGTTAAAAATATAATTTTTTTAGAAAAATAATTTGTATGGGCTGCATACCTGATATGAGGTATTGGCTGAATAATCTCTGGGGTCACATAAGTACAGGGTCCTGTTGGGTAGGGAATGGAAGGAGGGCATGGGTGGATTAATGCAGAGGCTACTCATGGCTAATGCCTAGGAGCCCGGTGCGATCAGGGGCCTATTTCTATTTTCATTTCACATCTATTTTTATTTGTGCTGCTGCGTCCAGTCGGGTGCACCTGCTGGGAGAAGAATCAGGCCCAGATTTGTGGTAAGGCCACAAAGGTCCAGGTCTAGGGTTTCAAGGGGAATTTCAAGGGTGGAAGAATTTCAGGGGCGGCATGCTCCCCAGCCGCATCCAAATACAAGCACTGGAGACTGGCGTGCGGGAGATTTTGAAATCTCCCACATCTCTAGTGCCGGATTCCCATTCCATGTACTTTTCTTAGATACAGGGGAAAACACAGATTAAGATTTTTTTAAGTTTTTTAATTATAGAATTCCTAACAGCAGTAACAGACTACCATAAGGGCTACCTGGCGCCCATTGTTTCTAGCGGGTGCAGCAGTGTAGAAAGGAGGATGGGTCAGAGCTGGAGTGGATTGGGGTGGATATGGGATGGATCAAGGATGTTACTGTTCAGGGCATTCTCTAAAGTCAGTCTGCCCCTGCCTAGTGACCAGATACTCCTCACTGTACTAACCAGGATATTAACCTGTAAAATTCCCGGAGAAACCAGGTTAATCACACAGTAACACTTAGCAGTTGTAATGAGAGACATTTTTATCAATGGTGGCTCAGAGTAATACAGTACTTGGATAGAAATGTCTTGCATAAGACAGGCTGGTAGAAGAGAACTGTTGAACCCAATATCTTACACAGGACAGCATTGTAACCCATCCAATATCTCGTATAAGATACTTTTATAACCCAAACATCTTTATAAGAAAGCTTTGTAAGGAAAGAACTATTGAACTCAATTAGTCAATGAGCTAATATGTTTATGACTCATATTCCTTTCATTTGCAGTCCCAGTCCCCTTCCCTTCCTTGCCTCCTCCTCCCCATCCCTTCCACTTCCCTGTCTCTTCTCCTCCCAGTCCCCTTCCCTTCCGTGTCTCCTCCTCCCCATCCCTTCCACTTCCCTGTCTCTTCTCCTCCCAGTCCCCTTCCCTTCCGTGTCTCCTCCTCCCCATCCCTTCCACTTCCCTGTCTCTTCTCCTCCCAGTCCCCTTCCCTTCCGTGTCTCCTCCTCCCCATCCCTTCCACTTCCCTGTCTCCTTCTCCTCCCAGTCCCCTTCCCTTCCTCCTCCTCCTCCTCCCCATCCCTTCCACTTCCCTGTCTCCTTCTCCTTCCTGTCCCTGCCCCCTCCACCATTTCCCCTACCCGTCCACTTCCTTTATGTGCGCAAGTGTAGAACTGGTCCGAGCATGGGATAATAATTGGCATCTTCTTAAATTAACAGATGGTGTATGTGATCTGTCTGTAATGAATAAACCTGTCTAATGTCCCTTCATTATTAGGTCTAACTGTATGACTTGTGGGCAGTTGCAAATAGATGATAGATGATAGATAGATGATAGTTTGGCTACCTTACACTCTAATTTACTTGTGATAGTCACAAAAGTTAGAGTCAGTTAGGAGCCATACGTTTTTAGAGGGGGAGTAGAACCTGGAGGACCCAGACATAAAACAAATGAACAGTAGAACATACGAACCCCAATAAGTTATTCAGTTAGCACCCTAATAAGAAAATAATAAAACTTGGAACTCTAGTCTTAATTAAGGGGGAAGAGTCATTGAAAGAAGCACAATTATATTTCATATTGTTAAAGGGAAAACTGTAATAATTTAGCCATCAAATAATATTACAAATTATAGACCAGTTGATCATCAAAGAGTTCAGGCACACTTGATACTTGAGTAATCTTGATGAATCCAGAAACCTGAATGCGTACATTCCAAATGGACATCCCCAGGCAACTTACCCCTTTCATGGTTTAAGGTTCTGTTGCCATAGTTGAGATTCACTTAAATAGAAAAAAATGAAGATAACTATATTCTTATACAGTGTGCATAGGTTATTTCATGCTTAATAAAGCCTGCAGCTGCAATGGAATTTTGAAAGTTGCAGTTGAACAACAAGTGCAGTTTGAAGATCTATGCTGGGCACAATAAAAATACAGTATAAAGAAAACCATTCCTCCATTCGGTCTATTCAAAGAGAACAAGGATCCTGAGCTTTCTTTGCATTCATCACTATAATTGCCATAGTGAAGTCTAATTATTATTTGTCTGCCACAAGAACTTGTATTATAATATGTTATGCACATGCACAGACCTCTTGTTCCTTCACTAGTACCATTACAAGAAAAACATTCCTGGTATTAAATCATGTATAAATTGCCATACCAGGAAGGCACTATATTTAGCTACAAAAGTGCCTCTATTACATTATTCATTATGCTTTTTATGCTAAAATGAATGTTTTACATACGGTTGGGCTCAATTGGGCCCTTATCGTCCATGCTTCCAGGGACATTTATATGTGCAAATTGCTTTTAGATTGATTGAGCGCATGCATGGACTGGTTAATAAGACAAACGGGGTATAATAAACATATGACATCAGTCTAGTTAATCACTGATTTAGTGCCCCTGGGTGATTGTGAAACACAAACTTTCAGCTAGTAGCATTAGTAGGCCTTACATTATGCCAAGTGGTTTTGTTTATTTCTCTCTTGCTCAATATCTGTAGAGTGATGTGAACAAAATATACAATTACTCCTATTACTAATAATAATGAGGGCAGGGAGAATTTTGTTCAGGAGAGAGCCCTGAATATGTACATATTGCAAAACAAGCTCATACAACCTGCTACAGTATATGTGGTTGTGGTTCCTTTAAAATTATAGCTGTGCCTGCAAAGTCCCCAAAAAGACAAAGGGTCTTTTCCTGGATTTCTCTTTTGTTATTTGCCATAAACTTTCACTATCTAGGGCTGATTTACAAACATAAGGCTTTACATTTCCAGTTACCAATTGCAACCAATCAGGACTTTCATTATCCAATTTGTAGCAGACGGTTCAAAACCAATTCAAGGTTGGTACCTATTGGTGAAAGCACTTTTCATCTATCATCTATGCTGGAAATAAGTACCTGATCCTTTTTCCTATGAAAAAAACAGCTTAATGGAAAGAAAATATAAGATATATTACAAATTAAATAGGCCAATTGTAAAAATTAATTTAAAGGGCCTGTAAAGGCAAAAAAAATAAAATCCCATATTTACTTTCTTTAATGAAAAAGAAACGTATCTCCAATATACTTTGATTAAATGTGTACTGTTTTTATAAGAAACCTGACTATATGCAGTGAAATTCACCCTTCATTTACTGCTGCGGATAAGAATTGTCAGACAGTCCCTAACTGCTCTGCAGGGAAGCAATCATACTTATGAACAGCAGGGGGAGCCCCTGCATTTCCAGCCATGCAAAACTCAAGCAGTTTTGTTTGTTTCCCTGTAGAGCAGTCGGCGACTGTGTAGAGATTTGTATTGGATTTTATTTTTGCTTTTACATCCCCTTTACTGTTTACAACTCCAGCTACAGGGACACAGATCATGGAACCAGATTTAAACAGATAAACTGGGATTCTATTTGGAGGATTATTTTGCTGCAGCCACTGGTTCTGCAGAGTTGGAGAAATACAAAAACTTCAAAATCCACATTAGATTACATGACAACACAGGCTCCATTGCAGTCTGTTTATTCTGATTATTAATCAGTCTTGCTACAGTATATCGGCTAATGGCAGATATTATTTGACTTGTGCTATTTTGATCATTTATGACGATCCCTAAGCAGCCCAGACCACACTGAGCATGTGCACAGTCTTGGTCTTGCAAAGATGTTTAACAAAGTTACAAGATGGTGACCCCCTGTGGCCAACTTTGAAAGCATAAATCATTTGTTTGATTAGGCTTGTGGTGCAGTAAGTTCATGTTTTTGTTTAGTATACAAAATACAGCATTTCTAGCCTTATTCTATTTTAGACTTCCCTTTAAAGTTTACTTTTACCTGGAAACTTCCATATTCCATGTGTGTGCGTACCATATATTCATGTGACATATAAAGGTTACTTTATACACTACTTTATTTTTTCCATGTCATACTTTCCTTAGACACAAAATAAAGAGAACTATATGCATGGGTAGGCTTTAATTGGAATGGAAAAAAAGTCAGAGGCATTTAAGACTACCTCTTTAAAGGTCAAATAAAGTCTGGCATAAAGTTGTTCTACATTGTTTGTCTTACAGCTGTTCATGTCTAGCTACCCTTTGCCTGTTGAGTTAGATTGTCCCTTGCAAGGAGAACTTATCCTCTAGGTTCTTCCAGAACAGCTGTCCTCTTGTCTTAACCATTACATAGGTACAGTGCACTGTTGCATGATGCAGTCCAGGGTCTAACTGGAATACTACAATACCAGGGAATATCCTGGTTTATATTTAACATTCAGCTTCCCAGATACATTTCAGTCCATGGCCCTAAGATATAACATATACTAGGTAATGTCATAAAAGGTACACTGGGTCTAATAAGGAATAGCAACCAATTTGATATTTTTGTTATTATATCTGTGACTTGTACATGCTGGCTTTTTATTGGCTGCTAAGGATTACTAGACCTGTAACAAGCTTAGGACTTCCTATTATATTACTCCAACTGAGTGATGCACAAAAAACAAAATGCACAAATGGGAAGCCTTAAATATCACCTGAGCCCACCAGCTACAACATGACACCATCACATAAGGCCTTTGTCTACAGTGCTACGCAATATGTTGGCGCTATATAAATACATGTTAATAATAATAGTCTAGCCTCACAGGCAAGCTCAATGGACAGAATCCCAATTTTCAGTGCCTCTTCCGTTTCATGCATGTCAAGCCTAGATACAGCCTTGATGTCACTGGATGGGTTGGTCTGCTGTGTGCTTAAATTTAGAATAAACTAGTATGGTTTGAATATTGGACCTAGCTTGGTAGTAACTGATAAGAACAGCATGTTGATGGCTTGCAGGCACAATTAACAGTTAAAACTATAATAAGGTATCTGCAGTCCAGAAACCGGACATCCTCGATCATACATCTCTAGCCTCAGTCCCACACACAAACTCAGGAGGCAAAAATAGTTGAGGGTGTCTTAGAGGTGTTGTCTGGCAGGGTTAAGACTTACTCCTAGCAATAAAATTAAATTACAGGCTTGGTAAGGACAGATGACCTTTAAGGTGTTGAACCTGTAAACCAAAGGGGACTGCCTGATGAAAAGTGTCTACCTTTAAGAAACCTGCTTGCCTATATAAAAACTAAATTATCCACAAAATGCATGATGGCCCTTGAGAAAAGGTTCATTGGTGGGTTCCAGGCATGACAAAACTTGAAGTGTAAGAAATTCTGTGAGGATAAAGCGAGTCCATCAAGCAAAACATACTAAAAGGTACAGAAAAAGGGTAGACTGAAAGTCAGTAACAGGAGCAGGACAGAACAGGCATACAGGCAGGACAGAACAGGCACAGAGGCAGGAGCAGGACAGAACAGGCACAGAGGCAGGACAGAACAGGCATAGAGACAGGAGCAGGACAGAACAGGCATAGAGGCAGGAGCAGGACAGAACAGGCACAGAGGCAGGAGCAGGACAGAACAGGCATAGAGACAGGAGCAGGACAGAACAGGCATAGAGGCAGGAGCAGGACAGAACAGGCATAGAGGCAGGAGCAGGACAGAACAGGCATAGAGGCAGGAGCAGGACAGAGCGGGCTTAGGAATTGGATAAAGTGGATGTAAAAAGAGGAGCAGGACGGAACAGGCATACAGATGAAAGCAGAACAGATGGGAAAAGGACCAGAGCAGGATCAGGAACAGATCTAAAACAGGTATAGGATTAGAGCAGGAACAGGAGTGAAAACCTACAGTTTTCAATGATCAGAGGACAATGGTCAGGCCAGATAATGAGGTAGGAGCTGGGTTTAATTAGGGTACAGCTGGCTCTGAGTGGCTGACAATAATGCTGCCGGGTTGTGGTGGGAGGGCCAGGGGAAGACATGACAGATGAAAATGAGAGTGAATGAGAATGAGATGGGAACTCACAAGCTGTTCTACAAGTGGTCAAGAAGAACAGCCAGAAACCTAAAGGTTCCTGGCTTGATTCACAGTAGAACCTTACATGAAGGAACAATGAGTTTATTGCCATAAGCATAAGTAACATAAAACAGCCCAATACTCCAATATAGAGCAATAATGATGAACTTTCTACTGAGTGAGCGTTTACATGAACATGGTTCAGGATAATTTCTGCCTGTCTTGATTCTATGGAGCAGCACGTAACTGTTGCAATTCCTGAGGAATTGTTCAAATATTCTGAACAGAGGAGTAATATAGGAAATGCGTACATTACACAGCCAGAAATAGCCAACTATCCCTGTACAAAATGTCCTTAATATTAGCAGGTATGTTTTAATAAAACCTTAATATGTACTCCGCAGCTGGGTTTTTTTTTTACTTCCTAATAATCGGAGAATCTCTTGCAATATTGGAATTGTGTGATGAATAAAGGTGATTTTAAAATGTAAAATGATAAAATATCACCTTGCCAAACATTTACTGTTTTTAATATGACTTTTTCTTTAAAGAAAGATCTAAATTAAAATAGCAATCTGAATTCATTGCTGTCTTTTTATTTTCCTTTTATTTAGGTCAGAATTAAAAAGCCATTAACCTCAAAAACATGGAAGTGCATATGCTTTGCAACTGTGTAAATTTTTACTTTTAGCTTATGAGCATGAACACTATTTTATATATTGTTCCAATGGGAGGAAACTGGTCTTTGTCTCCTATATTATGGGGTCCTGCAGAGCAATAGGGGAAACTGGAAAGGCTCATGCAAGCAACAAATATGCTTATAATAACTTTTCTTTCAGCCAACAGTTAGCAGAAACGTCAGTGTTCTGTGGCTGTGGGAGAGAAGTGGGTACAATAGCCTCTAGGAAGGGAGTGTGACTGTGGGATAGCAGGTATAGTAGGGAGAGATGGTGTCTATAGTAACAGTGGGATAATAGTCTCTGGGAAGGGAGTGTGACTGTGGGATAGCAGGTATAGTAGGGAGAGATGGTGTCTATAGTAACAGTGGGATAATAGTCTCTGGGAAGGGAGTGTGACTGTGGGATAGCAGGTATAGTAGGGAGAGATGGTGTCTATAGTAACAGTGGGATAATAGTCTCTGGGAAGGGAGTGTGACTGTGGGATAGCAGGTATAGTAGGGAGAGATGGTGTCTATAGTAACAGTGGGATAATAGTCTCTGGGAAGGGAGTGTGACTGTGGTATAGCAGGTATAGTAGGGAGAGATGGTGCCTATAGTAACAGTGGATAATAGTCTCTGGGAAGGGAGTGTGGCTGTGGGATAGCAGGTATAGTAGGGAGAGATGGTGCCTATAGTAACAGTGGATAATAATCTCTGGGAAGGGAGTGTGACTGTGGGATAGCAGGTATAGTAGGGAGAGATGGTGCCTATAGTAACAGTGGATAATAGCCTCTAGGAAGGGAGTGTGACCGTGGGATAGCAGGTATAGTAGGGAGAGATGGTGTCTATAGTAACAGTGGGATAATAGTCTCTGGGAAGGGAGTGTGACTGTGGGATAGCAGGTATAGTAGGGAGAGATGGTGTCTATAGTAACAGTGGGATAATAGTCTCTGGGAAGGGAGTGTGACTGTGGTATAGCAGGTATAGTAGGGAGAGATGGTGCCTATAGTAACAGTGGATAATAGTCTCTGGGAAGGGAGTGTGGCTGTGGGATAGCAGGTATAGTAGGGAGAGATGGTGCCTATAGTAACAGTGGATTATAATCTCTGGGAAGGGAGTGTGACTGTGGGATAGCAGGTATAGTAGGGAGAGATGGTGCCTATAGTAAGAGTGGATAATAGTCTCTGGGAAGGGAGTGTGACTGTGGGATAGCAGGTATAGTAGGGAGAGATGGTGCCTATAGTAACAGTGGATAATAGTCTCTGGGAAGGGAGTGTGGCTGTGGGATAGCAGGTATAGTAGGGAGAGATGGTGCCTATAGTAACAGTGGGATAATAGTCTCTGGGAAGGGAGTGTGACTGTGGTATAGCAGGTATAGTAGGGAGAGATGGTGCCTATAGTAACAGTGGATAATAGTCTCTGGGAAGGGAGTGTGGCTGTGGGATAGCAGGTATAGTAGGGAGAAATGGTGCCTATAGTAACAGTGGATAATAATTTCTGGGAAGGGAGTGTGACTGTGGGATAGCAGGTATAGTAGGGAGAGATGGTGTCTATAGTAACAGTGGTATAATAGTCTCTGGGAAGGGAGTGTGGCTGTGGGATAGCAGGTATAGTAGGGAGAGATGGTGCCTATAGTAACAGTGGGATAAAAGTCTCTGGGAAGGGAGTGTGACTGTGGTATAGCAGGTATAGTAGGGAGAGATGGTGCCTATAGTAACAGTGGATAATAGTCTCTGGGAAGGGAGTGTGGCTGTGGGATAGCAGGTATAGTAGGGAGAGATGGTGCCTATAGTAACAGTGGATAATAATTTCTGGGAAGGGAGTGTGACTGTGGGATAGCAGGTATAGTAGGGAGAGATGGTGTCTATAGTAACAGTGGTATAATAGTCTCTGGAAAGGGAGTGTGACTGTGGGATAGCAGGTATAGTAGGGAGATATGGTGTCTATAGTAACAGTGGGATAATAGTCTCTGGGAAGGGAGTGTGACTGTGGGATAGCAGGTATAGTAGGGAGAGATAGTGTCTATAGTAACAGTTGGATAATAGTCTCTGGGAAGGGAGTGTGACTGTGGGATATCAGGTATAGTAGGGAGAGATGGTGCATATAGTAACAGTGGGATAATAGTCTCTGGGAAGGGAGTGTGACTGTGGGATAGCAGGTATAGTAGGGAGAGATGGTGCCTATAGTAACAGTGGGATAATAGTCTCTGGGAAGGGAGTGCGACTGTGGGATATCAGGTATAGTAGGGAGAGATGGTGCCTATAGTAACAGTGGATAATAGTCTCTGGGAAGGGAGTGTGACTGTGGGATAGCAGGTATAGTAGGGAGAGATGGTGCCTATAGTAACAGTGGGATAATAGTCTCTGGGAAGGGAGTGTGACTGTGGGATAGCAGGTATAGTAGGGAGAGATGGTGCCTATAGTAACAGTGGATAATAATTTCTGGGAAGGGAGTGTGACTGTGGGATAGCAGGTATAGTAGGGAGAGATGGTGTCTATAGTAACAGTGGTATAATAGTCTCTGGAAAGGGAGTGTGACTGTGGGATAGCAGGTATAGTAGGGAGATATGGTGTCTATAGTAACAGTGGGATAATAGTCTCTGGGAAGGGAGTGTGACTGTGGGATAGCAGGTATAGTAGGGAGAGATGGTGCCTATAGTAACAGTGGGATAATAGTCTCTGGGAAGGGAGTGTGACTGTGGGATAGCAGGTATAGTAGGGAGAGATGGTGCCTATAGTAACAGTGGATAATAATTTCTGGGAAGGGAGTGTGACTGTGGGATAGCAGGTATAGTAGGGAGAGATGGTGTCTATAGTAACAGTGGTATAATAGTCTCTGGAAAGGGAGTGTGACTGTGGGATAGCAGGTATAGTAGGGAGATATGGTGCCTATAGTAACAGTGGGATAATAGTCTCTGGGAAGGGAGTGCGACTGTAGGATATCAGGTATAGTAGGGAGAGATAGTGTCTATAGTAACAGTTGGATAATAGTCTCTGGGAAGGGAGTGTGACTGTGGGATATCAGGTATAGTAGGGAGAGATGGTGCATATAGTAACAGTGGGATAATAGTCTCTGGGAAGGGAGTGTGACTGTGGGATAGCAGGTATAGTAGGGAGAGATAGTGTCTATAGTAACAGTTGGATAATAGTCTCTGGGAAGGGAGTGTGACTGTGGGATAGCAGGTATAGTAGGGAGAGATAGTGTCTATAGTAACAGTTGGATAATAGTCTCTGGGAAGGGAGTGTGACTGTGGGATAGCAGGTATAGTAGGGAGAGATGGTGTCTATAGTAACAGTGGATAATAGTCTCTGGGAAGGGAGTGTGACTGTGGGATAGCAGGTATAGTAGGGAGAGATGGTGCCTATAGTAACAGTGGGATAATAGTCTCTGGGAAGGGAGTGCGACTGTGGGATATCAGGTATAGTAGGGAGAGATGGTGCCTATAGTAACAGTGGATAATAGTCTCTGGGAAAGGAGTGTGACTGTGGGATAGCAGGTATAGTAGGGAGAGATGGTGCCTATGTTATCACTGATCCAGGCCAAGAAAGTTTAGCCTTTACAGTTGCATTCATCCTACCACAGTCAGATCCTACTGTCTATTAAAGCAGGATGTACATATGCATTCCCCCAGCCTCCAGAAATAAGCCTCCTATAAATTGATAAAAGAATAGAAATAAGCAGAATCGTCATAAATAGCAATTAAACTAAATACCCTTTCCATAGAGCAGCAAGGGACATCCTTCATAACGCTGCACAAAAACTCTAACCCAGAATGGATAACCTGTATTACAGAGTGGAATACATGCAAAAATCTAAGACTTCATGAAAAGCATGCAATTAGGGATGTAGCGAACGTCGGAAAAAAAGTTCGCGAACTTGCGCAAAAATGCGAGCGGTTCGCGAACGGTTCGCGAACCCCATAGACTTCAATGGGAAGGCGAACTTTAACATCTAAAAAAGACATTTCTGGCCAGAAAAATGATTTTAAAGTTGTTTAAAGGGTGCAACGACCTGGACAGTGGCATGCCAGAGGGGGATCAAGGGCAAAAATGTATCTGAAAAATCTGCCTGTGTGTGCTTGGAAGAGATAGTGTAGGGGGAGAGCTGTTAGTGATTTCAGGGACAGATGATAGTAAGTTTGCTGGCTAGTAATCTGCTTGATACTGCTCTGTATTGGAACAAAAAAATAAATAAAAGCAGTCCTTACAAGGACTACTGTTATTGCAGCAGTCAGCAGATGAGATCAGAAGCAGGACAGCTGCCCACTGCAGCTACATACAGAGCACTGCAGTAGAAGGTAGATTACTAGCCAGCAAAGCTACCTAAGCTTAAATGTCCCTCAAACCCCTGCAGACTTCTGTCCCTCCAATAACAGAGCAGTATCAACACGATTACTAGCCAGCAAACTTTCAACTGTCCCTGAAATCACTAACAGGCAGCAGCTCTCTCCCTACACTATCTCTTCAGCACACACAGGCAGAGTGAAAAAAAGCTGCAGGGCTTCGGTTTTTATAGGGAAGGGGAGTGGTCCAGGGGAGAGCTTCCTGATTGGCTGCCATGTACCTGCTGGTCTGGGGTGAGAGGGCAAAAAAAAGCGCCAACAATGGCGAACCCAAAATGGCGAACGTCGCGCGACGTTCGCGAACTTCCGGCGAGCGCGAACACCCGATGTTCGCGCGAACAAGTTCGCCGGCGAACAGTTCGCGCCATCTCTACATGCAATATGAAAAGAAATGCACAAAGACTGTGAACAGAAGAACAGAGCTTTTCCTCTATGGAGGAAGAGTCAGACAGGGCTGCAACCTAAGCCCAGCTCTGATATTATATACATCAATGAGCTTGCTCTGACCCCTCAATGCTCTCAAGAACTTCTTCTAGTCAACACTGCCATCAAATGCTTATTGTATGCAGGGGATCTACTGCTGTTATCACCAACGCAATTGGGTCTGTAATTCAGGTTGGAACTGGCAAATAAACTTTGTCTGCTTGTAAATAAAAGTAGCAATGTTCCAGACAAGAACAAAGCCCTAAAAATTCTCATGCTTCCCACAGGTTGGATCTGTACTGGAACAAGTCACATGCTGCACTTAGCTTAAATCCATAGAGTTCTGCAATTACCTACAGCAAAAATCCAGAAGTAGACAGTGTCGGACTGGCCCACCGGGATACCAGGAAAAGTCTGGGTGGGCCCAGGTGTCAGTGGGCCCTTGTTCTGCTAAACATTTGGTTTATTTCATGGTCATTCCCTATTTCTATGAGAACAAAGTGGCTAAATACATGGAAAAATAGATTATAGTATTATTGTATGTAAAGAAAAGAGACTAGGAAAATAGAGGTTGAGTGAGCAGAGGAAGAATATTAGTACTGAGGGCCCCTGGTCTAAGGTTTTTGGGTGGGCCCCTGGTCTAAGGTTTTTGGGTGGGCCCCTGGTCTAAGGTTTTTGGGTGGGCCCCTCATCTAAGGTTTTTAAGTGGGCTCCTGGTGTCCCAGTCTGACACTGGAAGTAGAAGCAATAACATAAATCATGTTGAACTGAGCTGTTTCCTCCTACTCCTGGCCATACTTCTTTTTAGCGGGACCCACCACTGTTATAACTACTGCTCACGTATTAGGTATATGTACTCAAAATGCAAGCTAATTTATGTTATCGTTAAAATGAATACAATGTGCAGTCAAGGTATTTTTTTTTTCAACAAGTATCATTCAAAAGACTTGCCCTGGTTGGGCCCCATGCACAAGTGGACATGCCCATTGCACTTTTTTTTAAAGTTGAACAAGAGTTTCCTTTTGCACGTAGCCTAAAAGTAAAAATTGCAACAGAGGGATATTCCTGAAAAATACAGATAAGATAAATACAAGCGGATTATTTCAACATCGGTGCCATGTACTGCAGCATTCTCAAATTTAATGTATGCCAGGATTGCTAACAAGATGCAATTCAAACATTGACATTGATGTGCAAAGAACAGACACACAACATAAGGGGACACAGAATAAAATAAATCAAATTTAAGATGTAATTATTATAGGGATGCACTGAATCCACTATTTTGGATTTGGCCGAACCCTCCCTCGCTGCCCCTAATTTGCATATGCAAATTAGGATTCGGTTCAGCCGGGCAGAAGGATTCGGCATCCTGCTGAAAAAGGCCGAATCCGAACCGAATCCTGAATTTGGTGCATCCCTAAATTATTATTACAGGGACTGTTACAAGGATTATTACAGGCACTCATTAAAGCAGTGATTCCCAACCAGTAGCTCGTGGATGTTGCTCCACTTGGATGTTGCTCCCGGCAGCTGCTTATTTTTGAATTCCAGGCTTGAAGGCAAGTTTTGGTTGTATAAAAACCAGGTGTGCTGCCAAAAAGAGACTCCTGTAGGCTGCCAGTCCATATATGGGCTATCCAATAGCCAATCACAGCCTTTATTTGGCACCCCAGGAACTTTTTTCATGCTTGTGTTGCTCCCCAACTCTTTTTACACATGAATGTGGCTCATGAGTAAAAAAAAGGTTGGGGATCTGTGCATTAAAGGGATTCTGATTTTCGTGGTGTAGTTTTTATTTCCAAATTACACTGTTTACATTACAAATAGTTCACTCGTCAAACATAAAATTTTATTCCTGAACCATCAAGTGTATTTGTTTTAGTTGTGATATTGGTGTGTAGGCAGCCATCTCAGCTCATTTTGCCTGGTCATGTGCTTTCAGAAAGAGCCAGCACTTCTGGATGGAACTGCTTTCAGACAGGCTATTGTTTCTCCTACTCAGTGTAACTTTCACAGTCGGACTTGAATATCACTCCAATTTGCAGTGAAGCAGTAAAAAGTGATTCGTACAATGAGATCTTTGAGTCTATGGCCAGCTTAAGGGCAGGGGCACACGGGCAGATTCGGGGAGATTTAGTCGTCTGGCGAGTATTCGCCTCTTCTTTGGGGCGACAATCTCCCCGAACTGCCTTCCCCCTGCCTTCCGCCTGCTATAATGAGAAAACACCAGCGCAATGACACGGCGCTTCAATTTCCGAAGTTGCCTCACGAGGGAACTTCAGACGACTTCGGAAATTTGGAGTGCATATCATATCACAGGCATTTTTCATTTTAACAGGGGAAGGCAGTTTGGGGAGATTGTCACCCCGAACAAAAGGCGATTAGTCAACTAAATCTCCCTGTGTCTGTACGTGTGCCGCTGCCTTAAAGGGCAATTTACCCTCATTAGCAAAACTGTAATTACTGAAAAATAACACAGAAATATGTTCAAACTTTCATAACCTGACCAATTTTGTAAAATGAACATGGAAATTAGGGGGTGTGGCCACAAAATGGGCGTGGCCAAAAAACATCATGCTATGATGTCAACTTTTTTGTCCTTTTTATTTCCAAAATGTTGGGAGGTATGCGATTTCAATGCAGAATTTTGCTGGAGCAGCACTATTAACTGATGCATTTTGAAAATGATCCAGCGACAGAATCTGTTTAATGAAAGGAGCCGTATCATATTGGAAATCTAGTGCATAGTACTGTTGTGTTGGAAAACCTAAGCATAAATAGATTATAGATTGTGGCCTGTTCTGGTACCTACAGTACATAGGTGTTCAACAATTTCAACACAGATCCCACTGCCTTAGTAAAGGCCAACTGACAAGATAGAAAGTGTTTGCTCTCATATTTCTGGTACAGAGCGATAGGTAAGTTGCATTATCTCCCAGCCTTAGTTCTGCATACAGTGACATACACTTCTGTGCTTCTAATAGTTGTGTTTGGTTTCTATCAATCCAAAGACATTCTGGTTGGTTATTACAGGCACAGATAGTGATCTTCTACACCCCTTTAAACAAAACCTGGATTGTTTGTCCATACAATGCAGTATATTCAAACTGGCCATAGAGTTTTACCTGCAATTGTTTTCACTAAGGTTAAAGGAACAATAACACCAAAAAATTAAAGTGTTTTAAAGGAATGACAATATGATTTGTACTGTTGCCCTGCACTGGTAATGTGTGTGTGTTTGCTTTACAAACACAACTATACTTTATATAAAGAAGCTGCTGTGTAGCCATGGGGGCAGCCATTCAAGCACAGGATACACAGTAGATAACAGATAAGTACTACTATAGTTTATATAAACAAGCTGCTGTGTAGCCATTGGGGCAGACATTCAAGCACAGGATACACAGTAGATAACAGATAAGTACTACTATAGTTTATATAAACAAGCTGCTGTGTAGCCATGGGGGCAGACATTCAAGCACAGGATACACAGTAGATAACAGATAAGTACTACTATAGTTTATATAAACAAGCTGCTGTGTAGCCATGGGGGCAACCATTCAAGCACAGGATACAAAGTAGATAACAGATAAGTACTACTATAGTTTATATAAACAAGCTGCTGTGTAGCCATGGGGGCAGCCATTCAAGCACAGGATACACAGTAGATAACAGATAAGTACTACTATAGTTTATATAAACAAGCTGCTGTGTAGCCATGGGGGCAGCCATTCAAGCACAGGATACACAGTAGATAACAGATAAGTACTACTATAGTTTATATAAACAAGCTGCTGTGTAGCCATGGGGGCAGACATTCAAGCACAGGATACACAGTAGATAACAGATAAGTACTACTATAGTTTATATAAACAAGCTGCTGTGTTGCCATGGGGGCAGTATTCAAGCACAGGATACACAGTAGATAAAAAATAAGTACTACTATAGTTTATATAAACAAGCTGCTGTGTAGCCATGGGGGCAACCATTCAAGCACAGGATACAAAGTAGATAACAGATAAGTACTACTATAGTTTATATAAACAAGCTGCTGTGTAGCCATGGGGGCAGCCATTCAAGCACAGGGTACACAGTAGATAACAAATAAGTACTACTATAGTTTATATAAACAAGCTGCTGTGTAGCCATGGGGGCAACCATTCAAGCACAGGATACAAAGTAGATAACAGATACGTTTGGAAGAATCCCATTGTATACTACAGAGCTTATCTGTTATCTGCTGTGTATCCTGTGCCCTTCCTCATTTTCTTGGCCTTTTGGAAGGGATTTATGGTGTAGTTTTTATTTCTAAATTACACTGTTTACACAGCAAATAATTCACTCTACAATATAACATTTAATTCCTGAACCAGCAAGTGTATTTTTTTAGTTGTAATATTGGCATGTAGGTGCATCTCAGGTCATTTAGACCATCCTAAAGTGCTGGCTCATCTTTAGAAGAGCCAGCACTTTAGGATGGAACTGCTTTCTGGCAGGCTGTTGTTTTTCCTACTTAGGGGCATATTTATTAAGGTTCGATTCTGAATTTGAAAAACTTATTAACAAAATTCGAATTGAAAAAGACCAACTGATATTAAGTCAAAGTTTTTTTTGGCCGAATAGGTCCGTTTTCGATTGAATAGGTCCGTATTCGGCCAAATCAAAGTAATAGCGCATTTGATCAAATTTGATTCAAACTTTTTCCCAAAAAAAACTTTGATTTTTCACAGTCCACCATTTGACTCCAAATAGGTTCTAGGAAGTCCCCCATAAGCTAAAACAGCAATTCGGCAGGTTATAGATGGCGAATGGTCGAAATCGAATTTTTAAAGAGACAGTACATGATACATTTCAATATTCTAATTTTCAAATTCTTTTCAAATTCGAATTGAATTTGGACTATTCCCTAGTCCAGTCCAGTCAAGTACACAAAAAATAGCTTGAAATTTGAATTTTTTGAATTCGAAAATTCACCTCGACCTTTGCTAAATCTGCCCCTTAATGTAACTGAATGTCACTCAGTGGGACTTGGCTTTTTACCATTGAGTGCTGTTCTTAGATCTACCAGGGAGCTGTTATCTTGTATCAGGGAGCAGCTATCTCGTTACCTTCCCCCTGTCCTGTTGTTAGGCTTGCGGGGGGGGAAACAGTAAAGCAGTAAAGAGTGATTGAAGTTTATCAGAGCACAAGTCACATGACTGGGGCAGCTGGGAAACTGACAATATGTCAGATTTCAAAATTGAATATAAAGAAATCTGTTTGCTCTTTTGAGAAACAGATTTCAATGCAGAATTCTGCTGGAGCAGCACTATTAACTGATGCGTTTTGAAAAAAACATGTTTTCCCATGACAGTATCCCTTTAAGCAAACACACCAGTGTTACCAGTGCTGCACAACAGTAAATTATCTTTCCATTACTTAAAAAGACTTTCATTTTTTGGCGTTCCTTTACGACTCCCAGCTGTTTGTCTTCTGAAATGTATGCCACGTGGAATGAGCGCAGCTACAAGAAGACGTTGGCCACTGCTCCCGTATAGACAAATGCAAAAAGGTCATTGCTTCTGTATAGACTGATAGCAAAAGGGAACGTTGTACTTATCACTATATACTGTACATTTTGGTGGGTGTAGGATATCTTTTTTACTGGCTGTATAGCTTAATTCCCTGCTGATTTAACTGAACCTAGTGTGTGAAACTAGATTGTTAGCTCCACTGGAACATCAATGCTAATGTCTGACAAGGGTCTGACAAGTTATGATTGTCTTTCCAACAGCTAAAGGAAGGTGTTTAATACTTGACTAGGCACAATAACAGTTTCTGAGGAACTTTTGGTTTGAAGACCTTTAGAAAGAATATCTGGAACATCGGAACTTTATTTATGAACCCAGCAGATAACACTTGGTTCATTATTCTTGCTTCTAGGTGTAAAGTTTCCTGGAGTTCTGAGTTCATGCGAATCGCCAACTAAGTTCCCGCGTGTAATGTTGGGTCATTAGGAGTGAAACAATGGTTGGCTTTGGAAATAAATCCATAACGGGTGCAAACTCTTATAAATATGAAATTATGGAACATTTTTAGTTGCTGGTTGAATATACAGTAGGAAACCTGCCATCATAAAGAAATAATGTTCTGAACACACAATAGGCAGTGCTATGTTGCAAAATGAAAAGGAGCTTAAAGGACAACTAAAGCCTAACTAAAGAAATAGGTAGAAATGTTGTACATTATGTTTTGAGCTTCTGTACCAGCCCAAGGCAAACACAGCCCTTTAGCAGTAAAGACCTATGCCTCCAAAGATGCCCCAGTAGCTCCCCATCTTCTTTTCTGCTGATTCACTGCACATGCTCTGTGCTACTGTCACTTACTGAGCTGAGGGACCACTCACAATATACAGTACACATAGAATAGAAATGTCACAATATAAGGCTGATTAGTAATTAATACAGATAATTACTACATGGCAGCACAGAAACCATTGGCTTGAATAAGAGACTGGAATATGAATAGGAGAGGTCTGCATAGAAAGATGAGTAATAAAAAGCAGCAATAACAATAAGGGGCAGGTTTAACAATTTTCAAATTTTCATTTATGGTCAAAGCTGTCAAATTTGACTAGGGACTTTCGAGTTTTTTTTTAAATTCTACTTCGATTTTCAAAATTTATCATACACTGGCCCTTTAAGAATTCAAATTTGACTATTCGCCACCTTAAACCTGTCCAATTGCTGTTTAAGCCTATGGAAGACATCTTGGGATCACTTTGGAGTTGTTTGCAGCTCCAAGAAAAAAAGAAAAAAACTTGATCCGAATTTTAAAAACTCGAATTGAATTTGATTCAAATTCGACTTGAATTTGCAGGTCGATCCTATTAACCCAAGTTTGAAAAATTCGATTTTTATAATAAATTGCAATTGGTCGAATTTTGATTTCATGGGAGTTTATGGGAGTTTAAAATAACTCCCATGAACTCAAAATTCGACCCTTGATAAACCTGCCTTACAGAGAATTTTTTATGGGGTCAGTGACCCCATTTGAAAGATGGAAAGAGTCAGAGAGCAATAATTCCTAAAGCTGGCAAAGTTTCGCTTGCGCGAATTAGTCAGCGTGAGCATTTCATAGCGAATTTTCTCTTATGTTTATTTCTGCATAGCGAAACTTCATTAGTACTCTTACACTTAGGTCAGTATGAATGGGGTGGGTATATATAGGTCATATATTTATGACTTTATTAGAGATGTTGGTGCAAATGCTTGAAGTGGCCACTTATTATTACAAATGTCCAAGGAAGCAAAATAAAGACAAAAGAGATGCTCTGGTGCCCTAGACATGAGCCCACCCTAAAACAAATGTGCCATATCCCTCAAATGGTTAAAAAAATATCAAAACAAAAATTTTTAACGGTTAAAACTTTTAAATATAATCCCACTTTACGATATGAAAAAACGCCAGCATTTTTTTTTTTAATTTTTATATATATTTTTGGCATACAGGATATGATGTCACTGACATAAGCTTGAGGAGGATGAAGCTTCATCTTACCAGGTCTAAGCTGGCGAAGGAAACTCTGCCAAAGGGTTAATGTAATGGAAAATTTGCACTTTAGTGAATTTGCAGAGTATCGATCATTTGCCTGAGCAATACTGCGCCTTGATGAAAGGGCGCGAAATTTCGCTAGCGACGCTCTCTTTCCTCTATGCCTGTTAGTAATTTGCAATGTACCTGTGGATTGGATTTCTGGCGGATTTTCACTAGCGACGACCACTTCGCCCTTTAGTAAATTTGCCCCATTGCATCCAGTAACAAACATGGTGACGTAATTGTATACACTTAAAGGAGAAGGAAAGGTTAAAACTAAGTAAGCCTGATCAGAAAGGTCTATAAAAATACACCAGTAAACCCTCAAAGTAATGCTGCTCTGTCAAAAGAAACACCACAATTCTTTCCTTCTTTTGTGTACACATGGGCTTCTGTATTAGACTTCCTGTTTTCAGCTTAAACCTCCTTGTCCCGGGCATGAGCATGCTCAGTTTGCTCCTCTTCCCCCTCCCTTCTCTGTTGTAATCTGAGCCCAGAGCTATAAGGGAGCGGGAAGAGACTCAGGCAGGAAGTGAAGTCACAACAACCTAATATTACTGCTGCTTTCCTAAACAAACAGAGAGCTTCTAGACCAGTGATCCCCAACTAGTAGCTCATGAGCAACATGTTGCTTATCAACCCCTTGGATGTTGCTCTCAGTGGCCTCAAATCAGGTGCTTATTTTTGAATTCCTGGTTTTTAGGCAAGTTTTGGTTGTATAAAAACCAAGTTTTCTGCCAAACAGGGCCTCTTGTAGGCTGCCAGTCCACAGAGGGGCTACCAAATAGCCAATCACAGCCCTTTTTGTCTACAGGATTCTTGTGTTGCTCCCCAACTCTTTTTGCATTTGAATGGGTAAAAAGGGTTGGGTTCTAGAGCTTTTTACTCAGGTATGGTAAAACATTCTACAGAATAAATATAGCATTCTAGCTTGCACTATTGCAGCTAATCTATTGGTAATAAAATGCCTCTGTAGCTTTCCTTCTCCTTTAAGGGCAATAAAAGCACGGTATACTTTGTTAAAATGTTGATTCTCGTGTAAAAGGAAACAAAGGAGCAACTGTGAATTTATTACAGGTATGGGACCTGTTATCCAGAATGCTCGGGACCTGGGGGTTTCCGGATAACGGATCTTTCCATAATTTAGGTCTTCAATGCCTTAAGTCTACTAGAAATTAATTTGAACATTAAATAAACCCAATAGGCTGGTTTTGCTTCCAATAAGGGTTAATGATATCTTAGTTGGGATCAAGTACAAGCTACTGTTTTATTATTACAGAGAAAAAGGAAATCATTTTTAAAAATTTGGATTATTTGGATAAAATGGAGTCTATGGGAGACAGCCATTCCATTAATTCGGAGCTTTCTGGATATCAGGTTTCCGGATAAGGGATCCTATACCTGTATAGTGCTTGGAACCTGGGGTTTTCCAGAAAAGGGATTTTTCTGTTATTTGGATCACCATCCTCATGCCTAACTACAAACATTTAGGCATTAAATGAAGCAAAAATGTATATTTTAAAAACAATATGGATTCATGCAGCTTAGTTACCATGAAGTATGATGTACTGTTTTATAATTACAGACAAAAATAAAATAATTTTTTAAAAAAATGTGCTTAGATTGGACTTTATTGAAGGTGCCTTCAAGTAATTCAACATTTCTAAATAATGGGTTTCCAGAGAAGAGATGCCATACACATGAAACTTCTACAAAAGTCATATATCAACCAATATTGTTTCAAAATATTCGCTAGTAACTCCCTCGTCGCATTGTTCTTCCAGTGCATATATCTTTCTCACTTGCCTTCATTACCTCCATCCATCTCCTCCATGTTCCTCCTCCCCTGCTATGATTATATTAACTCCTCGATGCTAAAGCTTATCCCAGATGGTGAGATATGTAACCAGGGAACCGCTTGTTTGAATATTACAAGCCTGCCTCCCTCCCACTTACTACAAAAAAAAAAAAGTTAATATAAATTCAGCTGTTCTTTTTATTTCCCCTAAAGCAAAGCTGAGAATTATTATTATTTTTGCATAGTTTCGGAAAAATGTATTTCTCTGGTCTTTGTATTTAGCACAAAGTGAATAAAACAGCACTCTGTTTCAATTAATATCACAGATTGCCGAGTTATTATTAATGTTTTCCTACCCTTTCTTATCGCTTTCTTTCGATGTCTCAATTTATTTTTTGGATTTTTTCTCTTTTATGTCTTTATTCCTCCGTTTTCATTGGAATAGTCTCTAGGTTTGTAACACATTGTTTTCTGAAACCTTTTCAGGATAAGCTTCCTCAGCTACCGGTGGACCACAAACTGGTCAACGTGGTGAATCCACAGATAAACTTTGCAAAACAGCTTCATCCTCAAACTGTCTAATATCCGTGTCCACATACAGCAAACAAGCTCCTGGCTGTCTTACTAGAGCTCCCTTAGGTTCTCTCTAATCTACGGTATATCTGAAGACTCTTAATTTCCTAACTGGCAAGCACTCGCTTTAGGGGCTCTACCCAAATCCACTCACTCCTCAGGGCAGATTTACTAAAGAGCAAAGTGGCTAACACTAGCGACTTTTCGGCAGCATTGCCACCTGCAGGGACATCAGCAATTCACTAACAGGCGCAGTCGCCAATTCACTAGCAAACGGGACCGTCGCTAACGGTCATTCACACTCTATCGACAGGTGACTTTTAACTCTGTCGAACGGACGTTACTCTGCAAATTCACTAAAATGCTTAGATTTTACAGAATGTTAGTTCTTTCCCCAGAGTTGCCTTTGCCACCTCAGACCAGGCGAAGTGCATTAAAGTAGCTAGATCTTCCTCAATCTTCTGTCACATTATATTCTGTGAGGCGAAAATGCATCAAATTCCAAAAAAACGCTGGCGACTTTTCCTTTTTTTAAGGCTGCAAAAGTCCCAACTTACTTTTTTGGGTAAGTGGTTTTCTCCAGACATTTAATTACATATGGAACATTCATTGTACAGTGGGCTCATGTGTAGGTCATTACATTAACTCTCTTGTCTTTATTAAGGTTCCCTGGACATTTGTAATAAAAAGTGGTAACTTCAAGCATTTGCACCAACATTTATAATAAAGACGTCCATACAACTTTAAATTTCCCACCCTATGCAAATTGACCTGAGGGCAAGATCAACAGCGAAGTTTCTCTAGGCACAAACGAAAGTTGGCGCATCTTCACTAATAAATGCTCGCACAGCCGAAGTAACACTAGCGAAAAGTCGCCATCGTTCGACGCCCAGGACGAAATTTAGAACTTTAGTGAATTAGAGTATTCGTATCGCATTTGGGCCTGGCGAAGTGATGCAATGCGTGCGCAGCTAGCGCTGACTAATATTTAGGGAATCTGGCCCCTCCTCGGACAACAGACTATATTTTGCTAATAAGCCTCTCTATCTTCCGCTCCTTGGGGCATATTTATCAAAAAGTGAAGTTAGAGATTACCAGAGTCAGCTAGAGTGACATTCCACCACTCTCCATTCATTTCTAAGGCATTTTGAAAAGCATATTTATCAAAGGGTAAACTTTCACCTTCACTCATTGATAATTACAAATCCCATAGAAATTAAAGGAGAGTGGCGGAATTTCACTCTAGCAGTCTCTGAAGATCTCTAACATCACTTTTTGATAAATATACCCCCTAGAGTGAGTTCTCACCCACTACTAGCCACTTACTAGTCCTAAGGAAACAGCCTCCAACCTGGTCTGGTTACTAAGGTCTTCAGTCCTGCCTGCTTGTTATTCTTAGGCCAAAGAGGAAGTGCTTGGCTCCTGCACTTCCTTATGTAGGTTCCTGCAGGGCAATTCCCCTACATACCTACCATAAGGGTTGGCACCACCTGCTGCTGAACTACAACATTGCCAAAGTATTTGCATTATGAAAGATACATTTAATTTTTCACCTACTTACATGCCGGCATGGTATGTGACCAGTTTTAGCCATAAGGAGCACAGTTATATATACACGAATGGGGTCAAGGTGGTTTTCAAACACAGGCAAACATTTTACAGACTCTGTTTTTTGAGTCCATATTACTTGCTTAGATTAATGGCATGCGGGTCGATTTTCCATTTAGGTGAAATAGTGGTGGTCATAATGGCCATATTTGTCAGTCACAGTATCCCACTTCAACCAAAGTGGATCTTTCTTTATAACTGCCATGTAGTAGAGTGATCAAAAGTAATTGTGATTTATTGCTAGCACAAATGTTAATAAAGCAGACCGAGGATCTACCCTACATTTAAAAATATAACATGGCAGGTCAAAGAAGGGTCCATATTGTACCTATTCAGACACCCAGGTCCAATGGAAAAGAATATCAAGAGCTCCACTCCCAATACTGTGCTCCGGATGAGACCTTTATTCATAGGGGGAAAGCCCTCGCAAATGGTGTGGAGGCAGGGTATAGTGTAACTTGATACAGGGTGCAATAATTGGGTGCCTGTGGTTCTTATAACTTAACCAGAGATTATATTTATTGAACAAGAACATCCATACAGGAGTCTACATATAGAGCAAACAGGACCATACAGCAACAGTTGAAAGGCATAAACTCACAGCACCTTTGGTCAGTATCAGTCCCCACAAGGATGAGAACATGTACAGCAGAAAGGAGGTACCCCAGCTTTCAGCCTTTTCCCTAAGTGGAACCTGAGGGGAAACTCACATCCCTAGGTCTGTACACTTAGTCCCTACTTCTGGGCAATTGGTACCCGGGATCATAATCCCATTTATAATCCTCAGAGGAGCATCAAGCTGCTTAGCTAAATAGCCTGTCTATCTGTCACTCCTAGAATGACCTCTTAAGTGAGTAGCCTATCCTTACTAGACCTGACCTGTCTAGGTTCAACTCAAGCTCTGCCTGCCTGCTCAAGCCCAAATCAAGCACAAGATGGACCCTGAGCACATGGCTGCCCAGGACTTTATACTTTAACATAGCACCATCTACTGGTCACTGTTGTGAACACCAAGGGGCATAGCTTTAAGCAGGAATAGGAACAGGCCCCCCTCCTAACTGTATTTTAGGACCCAGTTAGACATCTATAACACTAGAGAACTGCCTGCTAAATAATACCAGTCCCCTACAAATGTATTCTGATCATAGAAACTGAGGGAATAATGGAATTTCAACCAATTAAAGAGTAAAATGCTTGATAAACTAGTGGCTCATTTGCAGAAAAAATGTGAAATGTGAAAAAAAATGTGCAGATAAACATAATGCATAATAGATAAGTGGTTTTTGTATGTCCTGGTTCTCCATATGATATATACTGTGAAACTACATACACAGCAAGCACAAATGTTAATGAAAGCCATGTATTTCGACTCCAGTTAATGGTCAAACGTTACCCTCTGGTAAACCCGAGCCGCAAACTGCTGGAAAAACAGAAAAAAACAAATAAGAAGCAAGGCAGTCTAGTGTTATTACAGCATGTCATCATTAAAAATACTGATCTATCCATAGCCTGAGTCACCCAGAAACTATTTTAGCATAGTGAAGAAATGTAGTTCTAAAGATAAGTTCTATTGATAACAAATTTTTTTGGTGTTCAATTTTCTGTAAATGGCATTAAAAGCAGCATTTATCTGACTGTTTGCATTCTCTGCACTTCTGGCTCTGACTCATGAAACAATATTGCAAGACAGCTGATAAAATCTGATTGAACCTACAGGAAAACATTGTGGTAATTCCACACACATGGCAGACTTGCGTCAAACAAACCACGCGCATCATTTTAACTCCAAGCACTGGATGTGACTCATTCGTGACTCTGAAATCATTATCCACAATTTACATAAAATTTGGTACTAAACCGGCAGTTGCATTCATTTAGTTGCATTTGGTGCAACTCTCCGCATGGCAGCAATTATGTTGGAATTATGGGGAATACAACTCACATTGTGGGTAAAAAAATTTGGATGGGTTTACCCATGTCCAACAGTTAACAGCTGTTTACTTGTGCCTCTGTACCCCTCTTACAATCAGTGACTGCCTGCAATGCTGGAGACCTAGAAATGGTTAAGGGGAAATCCAAGAAAAGAGTCAGCATGCATAAATGCATTACATTTTTCATATGGAAACCAGCGCAACATGCTTAACCAAGCAAAAAAAGGTATCTTGTTATGGCCTTGCTGTATGCACACTAATTAATTATAAATTAGGTTTAATAATGCCCACGGCATGAAAAGGCCTTATTAATGTGACCCTGTGACTGTGGATATTTTTATAATGCAGGAGCTTTTGGGCAAGAATTGAGCTGTTTTCCCTTGTCTTATAGCCCTGGAGGGAACAATAAAGAACAACAGATGGAATGGGTTTTATTGCAATCGAGATACGACTAAAGACAATATTGGAGACCTAATACAGGCGTCAATGGACATTTTGGAGATACGGGATAATGAGCGCAAATAGGAACTGAATGTGCACTTTAATAAAAGAGAAGTGGTTCGACTCTGACAAAGTGTCCAATTAAGCAGAATACAGGGGCGGGAGGAAATATGTGGTTGGTTTAAGATGTGTTCTCTGCTCCAGTATGAAACATTTTTCAGGAGACTGAAATAGCAATTTACTCATATGAGAGCTAGAGAGTGCAATATTAAAGAACAATTTACAAAGAGAGACAGAAAGACAGACATCCTGTCAGGCATTAGATACCGGCACTTTTAAGCTTTAATAAGGAATTAAATATAATCGTTAATTATCCTTGCATTTTCTCACAAAGTGACAATCAAGTATTGCTTTTTGACTGAGATTTTAGGTACAGTATATAAATTATAGTGGATAAAGTTACTGGGGGGGGTGCATAACAAATTGACATTGCTCCCAGTGAATTTGCATTTGGACACACAAATTTTTATTTGGATCAATGTACCCTATGTGAATTTGCTCCGAATGGATGTAGACACTAGTTCCACGGCCCTTGAACCATGTGGGACCCCGGGAGGGACTCCGCAAAAAAGTGGGCTTTATCATTACGTTAATGTAGTCTTTCAGGGGCGTAACTACCGTGGGAGCAGGGGGTGCAACTGGGCCAGGGCCCGCACCCCCCCAGGGCCCCCCCGGAAGACCGTGCATGCAGGCCCGGATTTGCGGCAAGGCCGCATAGGCCCGGGCCTAGGGCGGCAAAAAAATAGGGGCGGCATGCCGCCCAGCCGCACTATGGGGACGCGTGCGTCCCCATTCAATTACAGCAGCTGCGCTGGCGAAAAAACGCCGGCGCGCTGGGAAGGGGAGGTGAGGTGGGCGCTAGGACCGCGCGGCCGCCTGGTCGGACCGCGCGGCCTAGGGGCGCCGCACACGGAAATCCGGCGCTGCGTGCATGCTGCAGCCAGCTGGAGTCGGCTGCAGCGGCAGAGAAAAATCAAGCAGACGAGGGTGGGGGCGGGCCTGTCTGCACCAGGGCCCGCCCCCACCAAGTTACGTTACTGTAGTCTTTGCCTGTATAATCAGACCAATTTAGCCCAGCACATGGGTGGCCAAATCAACACTGAGATCCACTCTGAATGGCCAGCTTTAGGACGAAAGTTTATTTTACAGCAGAACAATGATCCCAAACAAAGGAGTTTCTTAAGAACAGTGATCCCAAACCAGTAGCTTGTGAGCAACATGTTGCTCTCCAACCCCTTGGATGTTGCTCCCAATGGCCTTTTACTTCTGAATGTTGCTGCTCACGGGTTCAAAAGGTTGGGGATTCCTGCTTTTAAATCAGACTTATGGTGGCTTTACTTGTAGCAATATTATGATACAAAATGATATTCAGTGTGCAGTAACTGGGACCCCCGCCCCCCTCCGTACGTGATTTTCGGCACGCATTTCAGTGGCACGCAAGCTGCCGGGGGACCCTAAGGGGGTGCAGGCCCTGGCCCGCTCGCACCCCCTGCTCCCTCGGTAGTTCCACCACTGTCAGTGTGTTGTAGGAAGATCATAATTGTTATGTGTACGGCCACCTTAACATATACAAACTGTGCAAACTGAACCAATATGCAAGAATGCTAAGGCACTTTAGTTGGCACCCATCTATTGCTTTCAAGCCCTATATTTGTAGAGGAAAGAAAGCAGACCAAGAAGTGATCATTTCAACACTTTCCATTATTTAATGGCTTCTAGCTAATGTTGACATTTCCTTTTTCTGTAGGAGGAATGAAAACAAAACAGGCAATGATCCATCCAACACTTACCCCTGTCTTTGTTCCTGTATGTAATGACCTTAAATTAGCGTTGTTATTATCTATTTCTGTAGGTGGAATGAAAGCAGAGCAGGCAGTGATCCTTTTAACACTTTACCCGTGTCCCTGTCACTATATATTATTAGAATACACAAAAGCCATGAATATTTTGTAAATTATACCCGGTGAGTAGTGATGTTATTTTTTGTCACATGACTCACTAAAACATGTGTATTATAATAAATAAAGTACCCCTTGTTGAAAAATATAAGGATATTAGAAGTCATCTCGGAGTTCCATGACTTGTATGGAACTCCTTGGAGACTTATAATATCCTTATATTTTACAATAGGGGGTACTTTATTATATATATTACCGAATCTAGTGCTATCAGTGCCTATTTCTATAGGAGAATGAAGGCAATAACCTCTAGTCTGTGCCAATCACTATCTTGTTTTAGGATATAGTTTTAGCCAAATATTGCCGGTGCAACTTAATTTTTGCCACATATTTACATTTGGTTTTATAGCAGTGAAGATTCATTATTATGTTTATCACTGCAATCATCATATTATACAGCATAAAGGTGTAAGTGTAAATTTGAGATCTTTAAAATAGTCTTACACGAGTACAGGAGTTTTTTGTTATGTGGAAACAGACTAACCGAGACTTTGTCTATCACACGCTCACTGATCTGAAGTGACAGAGGGATTTTGCGTAAATTGAGAACCACTCCAGTATTCAGCGGCAGCTCCAGAGCGGATGGGGGGTGGCAGCTTGGAACACACATCAATCTCAGCCTTGATAGGGTGTGGGGGGTTTAGAAAGTTGCAGCCACCAATCAGAACACATAGCAGTGGGTACTGACAGGTTGGAAGTACAATACTGAGACATTCATTTCACCTGGGCAGCGATTATGAATGTGTTAAATTCAGTTCTGTACGGGAAAAGTATAGTGAATTTTATATGCTTCTGAATAAGAGAAATTAAACTGGTACAGGGAAAGGCTATAGTACAAGAAATGGAAAGTTTCCAAACTTTTTTAGCAGAATGGTTCAAAGGCCGTGGAATACAGTTAATTCAACGATACCACTTCTCATGTGATTGTGTCAGAGCTCATTCCTGCTAAAGACTTTGAGGGGAATGTAATGAAAGAGAAAAAACAAAGAGAAAAACAATTCGCACCAATAAGAATAAAAAATCCACACCTCGCAATGTAATATTGTTCATTAAACTGTTATTGCATTGCCAATTTTAATTGCGCACTCTTAAGGTGTCGTAATATTTTGGAGCAAACATAACGACTTTTTCAGTAAGAAGTTTTATTACATTTACTGCGCATTGGCCAAACTATAAAACCCACAAATGGTCTTCCACTGTCGGAAGTGGTCGTTAAACAGTTTGCGGGTTTTGCAAAAGCTGTATTAAATTCGCGCAAAGCAAAATTTGTTTGCGCAAAGGCATAACTTTATGCATTGCGAACAGCTTTTCCGTTTACGACTTTTATTATATTCCTCCGTTTGTTGCTTAAGTGTAACTTATGGTATCCCAGAACCCACAACAAATCCCAAGGTCCTGGTCAGACTCACATTTTTCACCTCTAACAGCCACCTTTCACTCCAGGAGGAGCCCTCCGCTACTTGAATGCCGCCAGGTCTTAAAGTGAGAGGACCAAGGGAACCAAACGTATACAAAAAGGACGGAGAATAAGGGATGTAGTCTAAGTCACAGGCAGGGGTCAAAACCAACAGTAGCACAGTACAGATTCAGGATCCGATCAATAAATGGGTTAGTACAGGCAGTGAAACAGCAATGGTGTAACGTACCCCGGTGGTCTAGTGGGCAGGCGAGGACGACCGTTGCGCCTCCGTCGGGGATGCCTCCGTGTGGTCCTTCTTCCTCTGTCGCCGGTAAGCACTAGGGCACGCGGCATGTACTTCCGGTTTGTGCACAAGATGTCATCCTGCCGAGTGGCGCAAAATTAAAATATTTAAAGGGGCTTTGACCTCAAACTCATTGCCCTTTGTTATGTCTAACTTGTTAGTATCCTGGGTGCGATTCTTGTCTTGTCTGATTCCTGTTTTGACCCTTGCCTGCCTGACTATTCTGAACTCTGCCAAATCTGACCCTTGCTTGCCTGACTACGGTATTCTGATTCTACCAGTATTGACCCTTGCCTGCCTGACTTTGCTTGAACACTATGAGCAATGTATTGGGCATGTACACTCAGAAGACATTTTTTACAGACAGGAGGTATGAAAAAAATATCTTTATATTTCAAGTAGTAAAGCATACATCAAAAAATGTCCGTTCAGTGTAACACATGTACAACAGTATAAGCAAAGATATACATATACCACCTAGCAATATATTTCTGTCAGGGGGCCTATCGGCTCCCAGCGGGGAAGTCAGGACCAAGGAGGAAGCCTTTAGGGTCAGAGTTCAGGCAAGGTTCAATGGCAGGCAGGAAGGGTCAGAATCAAAGTTCAGGCAGGGTTCAAAGTCCAGAATAACTACAATAAAGCACCCAGCAACGCTAATAAACAGATCCTATAATTGGGCAGTGATGGAGAGTACTGGGCGCACTTTTATTTGGAATTCTTGTGTGCATGCCCAATACATTGTCTATTGAGTTTTTGGGTGCATATTGTGGGTGTACCCTTGGGCTAGTTGCACCTCACTTGTATTATAACATACTCCTTTGTAGTGGAGTTGGGAGTGCCCTCCATTAATCTATATTTTTGTATCCTTGAACACTGCCTGTACCGACCCCAGCCTAATTGACCTTGCGTGAACTACGAATGAACCGACCACTGCCTGTCTGACCCTGCTTGTATGCTGCCTGTACCGACCCCTGCCTGCCTGACTATGCTTTTCATCTATTTCCTGAACTGTTGCCTTCCATACAAAACCTCGGTAACGACCGTGCCCTTTGCTTGTCCAGAACACTTGCTTTGCTCCCCTCAAGTTAAGACCTGGCAGCATCTGAGTAGCTAAAGTGCTCCTCTCGAAGCCAAAGGCGGCTGCTACAGGCAGAAGCAGAGCTGTGACCAGGGAGCCTGGCACTTGTTCTAGGGATTTAGGGAGCCGATTGTGACAAATGGTCAGAAGGAAAGGTCAGGAACACAAGAACAGATACAGAACGCACCCAGGAACAAACATAGACCTACACATAGACCTCCGTTGGGCAATGAGTACTTGTTCGAGGCAAGCGGAGTTTTATGAAAATTATAATGTTATAATTTGCAAGTTTAGATGACTTTTCATCTTGGTCAGCAAATAGACTTCGGAGTGGAAAAAAAGGACAAACAATGCAACCTTTTGATAAATCTGCCCCCCACCCCTCCACAATTGTGTTCACACGTTTCTGCATAATCTTTGCATAGGTTTTAATGCATGGAAGCATTTTATCTGGAATGCTTGGGACTTTGGGGTTTTCAGATAAAGAATCTTTCCCATGAGTAGGAACTCGATAATAAATTTCCAGATTACAGATCTCATCCGTGTTGGTCAACGCAGTGCAATGTGATCACCCCTGTTTTCTATCGTAGCAAAGGTGTTTCTGCACAACATGTTGAGCTGTGTAAGCTACAATACACTAGTAAAGCCTTCCTTATCTGAAAGGAGTCAGAAACAGGCCACGTATTAAGGAAGAGCTGAATGAGCCACGATATAAATCCGAGGCCTAATCTGAGGTGAAGGAAGAGAGCTTGTGAGATCACAGAAGGCATTTCGACAGATCAGTAACAAAACAGATTCCGCCTGGTTCAGGCATCAGAATAAAACACATTAGAGCAAGTGGCAATGTATAAGGGGGGTTTGCATTGCTATTGTTGCTCAATACCAGCTTTTTACAAAGTTAAATTCCTTCTCTGCTGCATTATTATATTATCCTGTCAGTTTGTTATCAGTCCTCCAGTAATAGTTCCCCAACAGGCTCCGTACTATTGTTTTCCTGGGGGGGTATTTCTCACAACGCTCACAGAATGACAATCTCAGGGACTTTTTCTTTTCACTGCATCTATTAACAGCGTGCATTTACCTCACATTTAAAGGCATTTACTTCACTTAAGGCCTAATTGCTTTGCTTTTTGCCTTTATAAGTGTGAGTCAAGTGTGCCTTTTAAATAAAAGTCAAAAGTGCTTTAAATTGCCTCACTTTCCTGCCTGCTTTGCTCACTTTCACTGGATAAATTATTCCCGAGGGTTTATTGAGCTCAGTCATTGGGCTCTGCCACCTGCATATGTATTTTGTTGATCCAGATACAGGCTCAGTTATTTAGATTCTGAAGATGCTCTTTTGCTTGTTCTGTAGCACTTGCCTTTCCACTGCCCTGTCTATACTAGTTCTTGTGTTAAATAAGATTTGTTTCTCTTCTCTGCAAGACCGATTCCCATAAGTAAAGATTTAAGACTAATTAAAAAGAACAGTTATTTAGTTACTGGTCTATATATTCCCTAATCCAGACAGGGTCAATCTTCTGCCTTCCGGCTTGTTCTCAGCCACAATTCTCTCTTCTGATTTGGCAGGGATGTCTCTAGTGGTAGTTTGGCCCAAGCAAAAATGAGTTGTTACCCCCTTTAAGTAAGACTGTCCAGTTTATAGCCCTTCAGATAAACAATTTTTGTAATACTGGAAGTTCTACTGTACTTCAACAACAAATTAAAGGCTGCAGGTTACAAATGTCAGTAAACACAGTCATCCCAATATCTAATATACAATATCAAAATTATTCTCTTTGTAGTCTGTACAGTTACAGGAGAGGTGTTTTTTTGTAAAGGCTACCAATAGAAAGATTTTCGTTGGAGAGCTAATTATATATTAATAATATATTAAGATGGTGCCTATAGTAACAGTGGGATAATAATCTCTGGGAAGGGAGTGTGACTGTGGGATAGCAGGTATAGTAGGGAGAGATGGTGCCTATAGTAACAGTGGGATAATAGTCTCTGGGAAGGGAGTGTGGCTGTGGGATAGCAGGTATAGTAGGGAGAGATGGTGCCTATAGTAACAGTGGATAATAGTCTCTGGGAAGGGAGTGAGACTGTGGGATAGCAGGTATAGTAGGGAGAGATGGTGTCTATAGTAACAGTGGGATAATAGTCTCTGGGAAGGGAGTGTGACTGTGGGATAGCAGGTATAGTAGGGAGAGATGGTGTCTATAGTAACAGTGGGATAATAGTCTCTGGGAAGGGAGTGTGACTGTAGGATAGCAGGTATAGTAGGGAGAGATGGTGCCTATAGTAACAGTGGGATACTAGTCTCTGGGAAGGGAGTGTGACTGTGGGATAGCAGGTATAGTAGGGAGAGATGGTGTCTATAGTAACAGTGGATAATAGTCTGTGACTGTGGGATAGCAGGTATAGTAGGGAGAGATGGTGCCTATAGTAACAGTGGGATAATAGTCTCTGGGAAGGGAGTGTGACTGTGGGATAGCAGGTATAGTAGGGAGAGATGGTGCCTATAGTAACCGTGGGATAATAGTCTCTGGGAAGGGAGTGTGACTGTGGGATAGCAGGTATAGTAGGGAGAGATGGTGTCTATAGTAACAGTGGATAATAGTCTCTGGGAAGGGAGTGTGGCTGTGGGATAGCAGGTATAGTAGGGAGAGATGGTGCCTATAGTAACAGTGGGATAATAGTCTCTGGGAAGGGAGTGTGACTGTGGGATAGCAGGTATAGTAGGGAGAGATGGTGCCTATAGTAACAGTGGGATAATAGTCTCTGGGAAGGGAGTGTGACTGTGGGATAGCAGGTATAGTAGGGAGAGATGGTGCCTATAGTAACAGTGGGATAATAGTCTCTGGGAAGGGAGTGTGACTGTGGGATAGCACGTATAGTAGGGAGAGATGGTGTCTATAGTAACAGTGGGATAATAGTCTCTGGGAAGGGAGCGTGACTGTGGGATAGCAGGTATAGTAGGGAGAGATGGTGCCTATAGTAACAGTGGGATAATAGTCTCTGGGAAGGGAGTGTGGCTGTGGGATAGCAGGTATAGTAGGGAGAGATGGTGCCTATAGTAACAGTGGGATAATAGTCTCGGGGAAGGGAGTGTGACTGCGGGATAGCAGGTATAGTAGGGAGAGATGGTGCCTATAGTAACAGTGGGATAATAGTCTCTGGGAAGGGAGTGTGACTGTGGGATAGCACGTATAGTAGGGAGAGATGGTGTCTATAGTAACAGTGGATAATAGTCTCTGGGAAGGGAGTGTGACTGTGGGATAGCAGGTATAGTAGGGAGAGATGGTGCCTATAGTAACAGTGGGATAATAGTCTCTGGGAAGGGAGTGAGACTGTGAGATAGCAGGTATAGTAGGGAGAGATGGTGCCTATAGTAACAGTGGGATAATAGTCTCTGGGAAGGGAGTGTGACTGTGGGATAGCACGTATAGTAGGGAGAGATGGTGTCTATAGTAACAGTGGGATAATAGTCTCTGGGAAGGGTATTTTTTATTTGTAAAAACTTAGCAATTTACAAAGAGAATCAAGCCATAATACATAGCAAAAACTAACATATTATCCATCATCAAATAAAAGATCGGAGAGTCCATTATTTGGTAGCATGCCAACATCAAACCCAATCCATTTCAAAAGTTTTTCCTCTGTCCATAAATCCTCCCAAAACCACCACCAAATAGGCTCACATCGTGTGACCTTTAAGTCCTTCAACAGGCCACCCATAACACAGCTCCTCCCCACATACATATATTTAGTCTTCATGTTTAAACAAAGGAAAATGCATTTGGCTTGATTGCAGTCTTTTTGCTTTTTCCCATCAGAAAAACATAAGCATAATCTCTGCTTCTGAGGTTGGTGGGTACAACTGCTTAACATTTTATTCTGAGTTCTAAACAAAAAGAAATTTGTATGAGACTCAAAGTATATACATCTCAAAAAGTTCAAGCATACATAATACAGGAGGACAGTCACAGCCTTACACCTCTCCATTTTGTGGAATTCTGAGAGCTTGCTCTTACTTCTCTCCCCTTCAGGAAACCCAACTCATCAACTATAGACTTCACTATCTGGTCAATAGAAACAGCCCTCCGGTCAAGGGATTGCCCACAACGATAGTGCCATAAATAATACCTCATCACAGTTATTATCATGTACATCGTACCTTGGTCCAGAGGATGATGAACAGGAAAAATGCCATAGGCAGCAGCAGTGTAAGACAATTGCCCAATGTATGACACCTTCAGGGTTTCTGATAGCTTCTGACACACAACCTTTGTCACAGGACAATTAACCAAAAAGTGCTCCTGTGTCTCCTCTGTAGGACATCCCCATGGACACTCCCTGCTAGTAAGGTTTAGATACCGTAGATTACCCCTGACAAAAAGCCTTCCCTGAAGGGCAAGCCAGCTGATATCAAAATATTTTGGGGGGATTCTTTTGTCATTAAGCCACCGAAGGCTCTGGGACAGAACATCACCTGTACAATTCTTCAAGGCTAGAGGAGCAGCAAAATAGGACTCAAGGACTCTCCAATAAATCTGCCTTCTAGAGGCCGACCTGAGCTCTTCCAAAGTAACATCCCACTTCCTCAGCAACTTCAGCCCCAGCTCCAGATGTGATGGAAGAAAACCACGCACCCGGACTTCCTTCACGCTACCGCCATGTACCCAGCCTCCCACCAGAGGCAATGCCCAGCGCCTGACACAACACTCCCACAGGGAATCAGTTCTTTGGCCCAGGTTCCCAAAATTAAATTTCAGGAAAATTGAGCCAAAGAAAGCCACTGGACACAGCATGTCCAGACCACCCATCTTCCTCTGTAAGTAAGTAATACCCCTTTTAACGGGATTCAGCCTATTCCCCCAGATCAACTGAAAGAACAGACTGTGGATCCGAGCATAGAGAGCTTCTGGTAATGGATACACACAGGAAACAAACAAAAAGATAGGGACCAAGTAAGTCTTCACGAGCTTCACCCTTTCCCTATAGGACAGCCTCCAGTGCTTCCATCGCTGTACCTTTGCATTTCCAGCATCCATTTTCTCTTCCCAGTTTTGCCTACTGAGATCTCCCCTCCCAAATTTAATCCCTAAGATTCTAATCTGGTCTGGGGCAGTTGGGAATTCCTGAAGTGGAAAATCAGGCTCCTTGTCCAGCGACCAAAAAGCTTCCGACTTATCCATGTTGACAAGAGACCCAGAGGCCTCTGAGTAGTTTCTGATGGTCTCACTCAGCTTTCCCACATCTCCTGGACATGAGATCATCACTGTCACATCATCTGCATAGGCTACTGATCTAAGGCGCTGGCCACGAGCCACAGGGAGACCCTTCAAACCACTCATCTGCAATCTCCTAAGAAAGGGATCGATCGCAAACACATACAGAAGAGGGCTCAAAGGGCACCCCTGTCTCACCCCGGCCCCAACCTCAAAGTTTTCACCACGCCATCCATTGATTAGTGGGAAGCTTACAGCCCCTTGGTACAAAACAGAAAGCCACTTAATAAATTGTCCCGGGATGCCATACTTTGCTAAAGTTGCCCACAGGTACTGATGATCCACTCGATCAAAGGCCTTAGCCTGGTCCAAAGAAAGAAAGTAGCACCCGATGTTCTGAGCTTTGCATAATTCTTGGGCCTCTCTAATAGTAAGGACTGCCCCAAAAATGCTCCGCCCTTTCACCGTGCAGAATTGGACAGATGACAACAAAGTGCCTGAAAACAAAAGCAATCTAGCAAAAAGTATCCTTGCGAGAAGCTTCCTATCAGTATTAAGAAGGGCAATAGGCCTCCAGTTCTCAACTCGCTTTGGATCCTTCCCTTTAGATAGCAAGATCAAGGAGGATTCTCTCATAGAGAGGGATAAGATACCTCCTTCCAGGCTGTCTCTAAAGACCTCCACGAGAATTGGAGCCAGCTGATCTTTGAACTTTTTATAAAATTCGGCTGTTAAACCATCTGGACCTGGAGATTTCTTTTTAGCTAAACCATCAATAGCAGCTTTGACTTCATCCTCTCTGATCTCAGCCACTAAAGGCCCAAAATCCAATTGGGTCACATCAGGCCCTGGGGTTGCCTCCAGGAAAGCTGAAATATTTTCCCTATCCAAAGCCTTAGCCTTAAAGAGATCAGCATAGTAGTCCTTCACAATCCCAATGATTCCCTCCCTTGAAACCTGCAAATTACCATTGGGATCGGTCAGGCCAGAAATGATTTTACGCCCAACATTCTCCTTGCAGTTAAGAAAGGGATCCGGAGAGTGAAAGCTCCCAAAATCCCTCTCCTGCAAGAGAGATTTGTAGCGGCTATACTGGCATTCTCTTATTTGGGCTTTTAGCCGGGAAATTTTTGACCCATCCTCCCCTTCCGAAATGCAAGATTCCAGCTTACTTACGAGAGTTAGGTACTTTTTATACTTGTTACCCTCCCTGCGTACAGATAGTCTCTGGAAGAAAGTCCTAAAGGAGCATTTGGCATCCTCCCACCAAAGAGACACGGAGTCATAAAAATCAACTCTGTTGAGCTCATGCTGAAGAAGCGCCTCAAAGGATTGTACCATTGACTCACCCTCTAGGGAATCCTCACTGAGTCGCCAAAGACCTTTACCCTTTGCTGGAACAGAGGAGGCTCCCCACACAAAGGAGAGAACTAGATGGTCAGAATACTCCACTCCAACCTCTTTTACATCAGCAAACTCCTCTCCTGCCCCAACAAAGGCCATGTCCAGACGACTACCTCTCCCTGCACATCTGTAGGTATGAGCTGCCTTTCTATTGCCCTGAGTGGCAACATCAACCAGGCCTGCCTGTTGTATTATCTGATTTAAATAGTATCCTTCAGATCTTCTAGGATTCCCTGTTCGATACTCAGGCCTAAGCACCTGGTTAAAGTCACCAGCCAAGACAACTGGGAGTGATGTATGCAGGAAGGGTCTTATCTCAGACAGCAGAGCCCGCCTAGCTGCCACAGACTGTGGGCTATAGATATTAATAAGGCGAATACGTCTCCCACCCACTGTTACATCTAGGAGAAGACAACGTCCTACTTGGATTTCAAGGAAACGATGTACTTTAACATTGAGGTTATTACGAAATAGCACAGCAATACCCCCATAAGGCTCCTCTGCTATTGACCAGAAAGACGGACCATACCGCCAGTCAGCTTTTGCCCTCCTAAGATCTGCCTTAGTAGCAAGTCGGGTCTCCTGAAGGAAAATAACCTCAGCACCAGATCTGGCCAGGCTCTCAAAGGCCAAAAATCTAGTCTGCTGACTCTTAATGCTACAGACATTTGATGTTAAAAATTTAATTGGAGACTGTACCATCATGAATGTTTTCTAGATTGGTCTTTCCTTTCTTAACTGGAGAAGCAGTTTCCCTATAGCGCTTAACTTGAACACTGGGAAAATCAGACCCCCCTCCATCACCACTCACAACCTCAGATTTTCCCAAAGCATCTGTACCTGATCTCACAGAATTTGTACCTGCCCCCACAGGCTTCCTCCTAACCGGCAGGTCTTCAGCTTCCCTACTCCTCTTTTGGGATGCTAACTGCACCTCCATATTTTCCTGCTCCTCCTCCTTCTGTATCCTGTCAAACTCCTCCTGCTCCTCCCTTTCTGCCCTATTTCCCTAGGCATCTGGGTCCTCATCCAGCACTGAGTATTTATTCCCAGTGCTGACTGAGAAGGCTCCTGACCCACCTTCCCCTGGGTCAAGTGAGTGAGCTTGTTTTTTTTTCTTTTTGTTTTTGGCAGTAAGCCAACCATCTTTATCAACATGCCTAGGCCTGGCCTCCTTTCCTTTGGCTTCACTCCTAGTCTCCAGTTCTTTTGCCTTCTCTGGCTTCCTTTCCTTCTTTTTAGTATTTCTTGGTTTGGGCCTTTGTCTTTTTGTTACTATTTCATCCTGTGAAGCTGAAACCTCTGCATTGGGCTCCTGACTATTTTCCGCCTCTGGTGGTGACATCTCCCTTCTCATCTCTTTATCCAAGCCTGGAAAGAGACGGACCATGTTATGATAGGCTTCAGGGCACTTCCTGTGTGTATGACCCATCCTAAAACAGAGGTTACACCTTATTTGATCACAGGATTCTGCTTCATGTCCTGTTGCATTGCATAAGGCACACCTTAGGACAGCACAGGCCCTTGCCAGGTGATCTCTTGCACCACATTTGTAGCAGCGGCGTGGTTGCCCTACATAAAAACAGACACCACGCTCTTTTCCAATAAAGAAAGAATTGGGCAGGTGATCAGGCACATTACCAGACACGTGCAACTTCACCTGTGTCCTCCAAACACCTGCCCAGACATCATCAATGTCATACTCTTTAACCAAAGGGGTTAATACTGTACAATGGCGACGTAGCCAAACCAAGATGTCTTCAGGTGGGACTGCATCATTTTTCATCACAATGGTTATGTTTTTTGTCTCAGGCTTAGTCATGGGTATAACAACTAAATCCTCCCAATTCTTGTGTCCTGCTCTTTTTTGTATGTTATAAATTCTCCAAAAGTGATCTAGGGCCTCAGGTAATTTAAAGGTGATGTCGAAATCTACTTCTGATTGGGATATCACTGCAGAGAGGTCACTCGAGGAGAATCCCATGCTATCTAAAAGGACGGACCTAACAAGAAACCTCCTGGGGGGCACATTTTCCTTTTCTCCATCCCACTTAATCTTCACCCAGTTTTTCCTTCTAAAAGGCTCATTATCAGAGGAAATATCTGGCACAGGGAAAAGTCTCCTCCTCTCCCAAAAATTTGTTGAAGCCTCCCCTGTTTCGTCACCCCCACCCACATGGATGGACAGCACCTCTACTGACTCCTGCACTTCCTGCTGCTTCTGAACTTGCTCACTCACTTCCACCCCCCAAATCCCTGCTTGAGTTGAGATTTGACTGATCACTCCGCTCATTCTCTCTTTCCCCCTCTTGCACTTCCATCACATCTCCACTTGTCCCTTCCACTTCTCTCACCACATCCACCCTCTCACAATTCTCACCCACATTCAGCACATTCAGCACATTCACCCGTTCACTCTCATTAGCAGTATCAATAGAACCAGGCAGCACTACTTCCATTTTGCTTGATGGCACTGCTGCAACTTGGCCTTTTGGACTTGTGATGTTCGTCGCTGGATTCTCTGCTGAAACTTTGCCCACTGGTTTTGGAAGATCTGGAAAGTCCTGATCCGATGTTATCTCAAATGCTGCTGGTTCCTGTTCTTTCCATTGTTGGACTTTAAAATGCTTTTGCTGAGTCTTTTTCTTCTCTTGTTCCTTCACGTCTCGCTCATTAAAGGCCAAGTTCTGCCAGTTAATCCTTTTCTTCGATCTTGGTGGTAATGGCTTTACAAAATCAGCCTCACTTTCAGAGGAGACTGGGCTGCTGGTAGTACTGGAATGATTAGGCTGACTTTTTGCTTTTTGTAGAACAGTTCTTTTCTTTGCTCGTTCAGGTGCCAATTTCATGTTTTCAAACCTTTGTCTGTTTTGATAAATCTCTTTCCAAGGCTCCACTTCTTTATACAGATCCTCTATACGGGACTCGACTTCTGTTAACTCAGTGTATAATGCGTCTCTTTTTTCTTTATTTGAAATTTTGCGTTCTCCAACTGAGCTAGCAATCAGATTTGTATGATATTTCAGTGATATGTGCAGGCTCTTTTTCTTGTTCTGCAGTGTATCAAGCTCTTTAAGAGCTTCTGCAACTCTCTCTGCAGTAATTTCAGATGACTTAACATCCTTGCCTTTCCCAGTAGCAGTATCTGTGTGTTTAATTTTTCCAAGGTGCGCTTCCTCTTTAAATGCATCACTGACATCACTGCTAGCTCCTTGTTCCTTCCCAGTGGGGGCCATCTTGGTTACTGGCATGCCCTCACTAGCAATGGCTGCAAGGTGATCTGTTTGCTGCAGTTTGTCTCCCACATGCTTAAACTTTACTTCACCCACAAGGGACTTACCACATTCTACCTCCGCAGTTTGTAGCAAATCCCCACGGGCAAAGCTGTTCTTCTTTCCAGCTGAATCAGGAGCCGGCAGTTTGGTGTCAGATTTTAAAGACAACTTTTCCTCCTGCTTCAGCAATGGGAGCTCAGCTTTCACAGGTTGTAACACACACTGTTGTTTCTCTGCCACTTCACATCTGCCTGCACATTCCTTTCAATTCTTTCCTTTTGCTGAAGGGTTTTTTCCTGATCCCCCCTTACCTCAGTATCAGTAGAGAGACCAGGGTTTTCCACTTCAGACACAGGAGTTTCTCCTTGTGGGATACCACGGCGAGCTTCCACCTGTAAATCCCGTGCTGTTTGAGCATTTTTTTGCCTCATTTTCTTTGCCTCTGAAATAAAGTTTTCCAACTGTATATCATCATCATTGCTGCTTCCTTTTTTGGATCTTGAGGCTCCTGCAGAGGAAGACCTCAACCTTGGCCTTGCAGAATCTGCCCACGGGCTAGGCCCCAAAGCCTGGGCCTCAGTTTGCCGGGGAGCCCGACCAACCCTAGGAGGGCCTGGGCTCACTCCAGCCATTCTCCACGCTCCTCAGAGCTCCCAAATACACGTCCTCACTCTATAGTAACAGTGGATAATAGTCTCTGGGAAGGGAGCGTGACTGTGGGATAGCAGGTATAGTAGGGAGAGATGGTGCCTATAGTAACAGTGGGATAATAGTCTCTGGGAAGGGAGTGTGACTGTGGGATAGCAGGTATAGTAGGGAGAGATGGTGCCTATAGTAACAGTGGGATAATAGTCTCTGGGAAGGGAGTGTGGCTGTGGGATAGCAGGTATAGTAGGGAGAGATGGTGCTTATAGTAACAGTGGATAATAGTCTCTGGGAAGGGAGTGTGACTGTGGGATAGCAGGTATAGTAGGGAGAGATGGTGTCTATAGTAACAGTGGGATAATAGTCTCTGGGAAGGGAGTGTGGCTGTGGGATAGCAGGTATAGTAGGGAGAGATGGTGTCTATAGTAACAGTGGGATAATAGTCTCTGGGAAGGGAGTGTGACTGTGGGATAGCAGGTATAGTAGGGAGAGATGGTGTCTATAGTAACAGTGGGATAATAGTCTCTGGGAAGGGAGTGTGACTGCGGGATAGCAGGTATAGTAGGGAGAGATGGTGCCTATAGTAACAGTGGGATAATAGTCTCTGGGAAGGGAGTGTGGCTGTGGGATAGCAGGTATAGTAGGGAGAGATGGTGCCTATAGTAACAGTGGGATAATAGTCTCGGGGAAGGGAGTGTGACTGTGGGATAGCAGGTATAGTAGGGAGAGATGGTGCCTATAGTAACAGTGGGATAATAGTCTCGGGGAAGGGAGTGTGACTGTGGGATTGCAGGTATAGTAGGGAGAGATGGTGCCTATAGTAACAGTGGGATAATAGTCTCTGGGAAGGGAGTGTGACTGTGGGATTGCAGGTATAGTAGGGAGAGATGGTGTCTTATAAATCACAAAATTGTACCCACTGAATGATCTTCTCATTCATATGCACACTTCACTGCACTGGCTCCTTGGCCCAGATTTCCAGTTATGCCCCCCAATTGCTGCAAAGTACACAAATTTACTCGGACATGAGATGCCTGAAATTAACACCTGCCTTTATAATGTGTTATTTTCAGAACTTCCTTGCATGCTGGCCTTACAAGTGTCACTGACTTGTGCCTAATTAATAAACAATGTACTTAGAAATTAGAAGACCACTATTTGATTGAAAGGTAAATAATGTATTACAGCTTTTAGCTTCATAAATAGTCGAGATTTCATTAAGTATTTTGATGCGTATTGTTGCCCATTGCTTTTTTTATGTCCACTCATTTTCTTAACAACCAGGTTATGGAACAACACATTGAATGAGATTTTTCATTATTATAAATGCACTGGACCAAAACAAATTGTTGGTTGGAAGCTTTGGGCTCCAGCACTAAAGAAAAACTGCACAATGTTACTGTTTTATTATTCAGAACACCCAGGTATAGGACCTGCTATCCAGAATGCTCAGGGCGGGGTGGATAAGAGATCTTTCAGTAATTTAGAACTTCATACCTTAAGTCCACTTAAAATGTTAAATAAGCCCTAATCGGTGCTTGAATTGGAAACAAAAAGGTGAAGGCATGCACTGTGTGTTATGTGGGGCCAGCTACAAGACACACACAGATTGGTGGCAATCTAATGTATAATACCCAACAGAATCATAGCAGGTTGGCACAGAGGCAATTTAATGTATAATACCCTCCAGAACTCATAGCAGGTTGGCACAGAGGCTATTTCATGTATAATACCCTCCAGAACTAATAGCAGGTTGGCACAGAGGCAATTCCATGTATAATACCCCCAGAACTCATAGCAGAATGGTAAAGAAGCAATTTCATGTATAGAAACCCCCAGAACTAATAGCAGGTTGGCTCAGAGGCAATTTCATGTATAATACCCAGCAGAACTCATAGCAGGATGGCACTGAGACTATTTAATGTATAAACACCCTCAGAGCTCATAGCAGGTTGGCAAAGAGGCAATTTCATGCCTCAAGCTTCAAGCTTTCAGAACTCATAGCAGGATGACACAGAGGCAATTTCATGTATATTATTCCCGAGTACTCAAAGCACGATGGCACTGAGACTATTTCATGTATAAACACCCTCAGAACTCATAGCAGGTTGACACAGGTGAAATTTCATGTATAATACCCTCCAGAACTCATAGCAGGATGGCACATTTCATGTAAATAGAGCAAATAAAGAGTTTAAGATGTCAATGTTGAAGAAACAGAGAAAACAGACCAAGGTATGATAAAGCTATAGTAGTTATTACCAGCATTTTCTCTCTGCACTCACAGTTTGGGCAGGGGAAGGGAGAAGGGGAACTGCAGAACAGCCCCAATTATTTTTCCTTTCAGCCAGTCAATTCAGCACACTGCCATAGCCAGGAACATAAGTGTTTTCTTCTCCTCCTGGACCCAGTGAAGCAGGAAAATCAAGCTGGTGCACACTCCGTCCTACCAGAGCTCCATGAGACAGAGATGATTGGAGGTCCTGGGAGTCGGGAGACAGAAGATCACTCCCTCACTTCCACCTCTGTCCTAAGATATGGCATCCCGTCAGAGGGAATGGAAATAAATAAAAAAAAGAAGTAGAGGGATGCCATCCCGACGCATCCTGCCCCAATTCCAGCTCTGAGCCAAATAGGGTAACCATTTTTCCTCCATTAAGGATGAATTGTCTCTTAGTTGAGATCAAGCATAAGGTACTTGGTAAATTATTTCCTTTCTATTGGAGATGGCTTTCCCATAATTCAAAGCTTTCTGGATAACAAGTTTCCATGTAACAGACCCCATCCCTGTATGGTTCTGGCTATACCCAGAAAATTAAAACTAGCAGGTTAAGCCAACATTAGGCCATTTCTAGTGTAACTGTACAGGGGGTATGTAATCTCTGCATGCAGAAAAACGCATATTAATAATAAAGCAATTATTAATAATACTGCACGTCTTTACCTAATAAAGTACAAGGGTTGCAAATGCCAGTGAAAGTTATTTTCATGATAGCATTCCTTTAAGGAAGGCTTCTCATAATTTATGTTATCCTTTTCTGTGAACATACTTCCCTAGAGACACTGTTATTCTTTCCAGCTCCTAAGCTTCTTCTTCATGGGGTTTTATCTGGTGACACTGATAGTCTGCTGGGGAAGGACTTAAACTACCTTGTCATAAAACATCAGTACTCCTTGGGAACATATATTAAGCAGCAGGCTGCTGTTAAAAGGGTCAGAAATAAACTTGCAGTGTCTCATTAGCAAAGTATTAGTCTGCTTCAGAGCTCTGACTGATGTTCCCCTCTTGCAATTTGAAGTCTAGTCTCTAACAAATCAATCTCAGTGATTCGCAGAGGATTCAGTCCACCTCTTCTGTAGTGGTCATAATCCCAGCTATCTTTTATTATTATACTATCTGTATTCTTGTATAGCTGTTTCTCCCTGGTTGTCAGTAATGGCCCAGTCATTGCTTATTTATTAGGTAGTGGGGCCTTTAAAAATCTTTTCAATATGTGGATGTGGTTCATTTAAATTTGTATTGAAAGGGCATGTAAAGGCAAAAAAATAAAATCCCATTTTTGCATTCTCTAATGAAAAAGAAACCTATCTCCAATATACTTTAATCGAAAAATGTGTACCGTTTTTACAAGAAACCTGACTATGCAGTGAAATTCCCCCTTCATTTACTGCTGTGGATAGGAATTGTCAGGCGGTCTCTAACTGCTCTGCAGGGAAACAATCATACTTATGAACAGCAGGGGGAGCACCCTCCTTACTTCCCAGCCATGCAGAACTTTGTTTATTTCCCTGTAGAGGAGTCGGCGACTATGTAGAGATTTGTGTTGGATTTTATTTTTGCCTTTACATCCCCTTTACTGTTTCCAACTCCAGCTGAAGGGACAAAGCCAGATTTAAACAGATAAACTGGGATTCTATTTGAAGGATTATGTTGCAGAAGCCACTGGTTCTGCAGAATTGGAAAACATTTGTATTAAACAATACAAAAACTATAAAATCCACATTAGATCACATGACAACACAGGACCCAGTTATTATTAATCAGTCTCGGTGCATTGGCTTCTGGCAGATATTATTTGACCCAGCCCACACTGAGCATGTGCACAGTCTTGGTCTTGCAAAGATGTTACAAGATGGTGACCCCCTGTGTCCAACTTTGAAAGCATAAATCATTTGTTTGATTAGGCTTGTGGTACAGTAAATTCCTGTTTATCTTTACTATACAAAATACAGCATTTCTATCATTATTCTATTTTAGACTTTCCTTGTCCTTTAAGATGATGATATCTTCTTTGTATTTTACAGTGTATTGGCAGGTAAGAGTACACAACCATGGGCATTGTTCAGAGTGCAGTATGTTTGTATTTTGGACTGCTTCCATGGTTAGACTGGGACAGCAGAATACTGGGAAAAAAAACTGGTAGGCCCTGACTCTTGTGGGCCCTGCCGGCCCAGACCGGCCCCTGCCATGATCTTTTTCCCCTGCCCAGGAGAGGTATGATTGCGTGGAGGCGGGGAGGCAGCTGGAGGAGGGTTGCAGTATTGGTGGGGGGGCAGCAGGGCCCATAGGGGGTTTTGCGCCAGTGGAGGGAGGCATGGGGGGCCCTAAGGTAGCTGCCCTGGTGGGCCTTGGGCCTCCCAGTCCAGCCGTGGCTGCTTCACATAGAATTTGGCATCACTAAGCCCCCATATGTAATAAAAGTCATTAAGTTTGCCCAGGAGCAATAACCCATAGCGACCCATCTGCAGGCAGCATGTAATGGTCACAAGTTTAGAAGCAAACATTGTATTGACTGCTTTTTATTAATTATGGGGAAGGACTATTACCAGTGTGTCAGCTACATGTCCACCATATATGCTACTTTGCTAATTGGGTTACCATCTACTGTGCATATTAGTTGTACCAGCCACATATATAAATATATTGCCTTTATCCATATCAACTGAATCTGCCATATTTCTTGCTTCAGATAAGGATTAATAATAAATGGGTAGTGACAGAGGCATGCAGCTTGGCAGACTCCCTGTCATGTACAAGTACAAATATGGAGTTGTGTCTTTATACTTTATTGTCAATGTAAGAGAAATTAAAAAAAACACCACCAAAATAGGTAACATTCCCATTTAGGAAAGACAAAAATGTATATTTCTATCGGTTTTCTGCCATAACTAGGGATTGTGGTTGGTCAGGGTATATGAAACATTCAAATATAGGAAGAGATCATCCAGTAGTAAAGCAGTAATCAAAAGGTATTATATAAGATTAAAAACTCTTTATTAGGACATATGTAAGCCTAACGCGTTTCGTGCCTGAAGTGGACAAATACTCATACTCACTCATGAGCCTATGAGTAAGTGCCCACTTCAGGCACAAAACGCCTTAGGCTTACATATGTCCTAATAAAGACTTTTTTAATCTTACGAAATACCTTTTGGCTACTGCTTTTCTACATGATGATCTCTTCCTATCTTCCTATATTTGAATGTTCTATATATTCCAAAAAAAAAGTTTGGCAAACCCTTGGACTGGGGGTTACCCTGGTAAGAGACCAGTCTATTAGTTATTTTCTTTTGTTTTTCAGTTTTCACTCTTTAGTTATTTTTTTGACTTTTGTCAAGAAATGGAGCCACACGCCATTATCTATGCGGTTACTATGGAGGTACTAGCTTTGCACCAAATGGCACTAATTCTTGTAAAAATATTTGCTCATAGAATCATCTTTATGATAAAACGGTATGTTCAACTACTGCATACCTTCTTATTAATAAAATATATAGGTTCTGACAATTACAAAATACAATGTACTGTAGATACACCATAAATGCTGTTGATAAAGTTATCACTGAGCTCCTGAGAGAAGCTTAGAAAACTATATATTTTTAGGTTGATAGTAATTCAGTGCTTAGTATAACAATAGCATTCTTTTTCTCCACCACTTCTGCAGTATTTCAAATGATCCCACTGGGAAACCTCTAGTGAGCTACAGTAGATATGCTCCATCAATTACAGCCTCTGTCTAATTTACTGTCCATTCATATATGTTTGCATTATATCTGGGACACATCTTGCTGAATTACAATACAATTCATCTTCAGGAGCCCCTAGAAATATACTTATGTTTATCCTTTATAATACAAATTTGATTGGTTAGGATGATCTATGAAGCAATACTAACTGCTTGTGCAGAAGTAGCTTTTGCAATTCTCCTGGGTATCGGTAGTAGGAAGCAAATGTTGCTTGTGTGATTCTCACTTACCGTATATACTCGAGTATAAGCCGTCCCGAGTATAAGCCGAGGTACCTAATTTTACCTCCAAAAACTGGGAAAGCTTATTGACTCGAGTATAAGCCGAGGGTGAGAAATGCAGCAGCTTCTGGTAAGTTTTAATCTCGTTTTTGGATGACTATTCTTAGGCGCCGGCTACTATTCTAAGGCGCCAGCGAATATTCTTAGGTGCCGGCTACTATTCTAAGGCGCCGTATACTATTCTAAGGCGACTCGAGTATAAGCCGAGGTAGAGTTTTTCAGCATATTTTGGGGGCTGAAAAACTCGGCTTATACTCGAGTATATATGGTATCTGTCTTTTGGTGGTGTCTTTAGAGAGAAGAAACTGAGTAGACGGCAGTGTAGCAATTGTTCTGGTGATATTTAAGAGGGCTGTATATGGGACTTTCTCTAAAATGTACTGTTTTGTGGCCCATAGCGCCCTAGAGTGGCCATCCTAAGCTTACATAGAGATACAAGAGAATTATCTTGTGAGAATTATTCCTTCATCATCTTTCTGTTAACTATTATATTGGGATTTCATACATGGGGTAGATTCACTAAAGGATGAATTGTCGCCAGCGACCGCTTAATACACATCACACCACTTCACCAGGCGCAAATTTGTTACCACTACACTAATACACTAAAATGTGAAGTTGCGTCCTGGGCGCTGAACGCTGGTGACTTTTCGCTAACGATACTTCTTCAGTGACAGCGTTTCATAGAAAAGATTTGCTAGCGTTTGTTTATGCATAGTGAAAAGTTGCTAATGATCTTACGCTTAGGACAAATTGAATAGGGCGGGTACAAATATTAAGCCTCTTCGTTCTCATAAAGAAATAGGAAATGACCATGAAATAGGTCAAGTGGTTAGGAGCAAGAGGCCCACTGACCCCTGGGCCCACCGGGAGTTTTCCTGGTATCCCGGTGGGCCAGTCCAACATTGACATTCAGTAAAATTAGTGAATTTGCAGAACAACGACCATTTGCATGAGCAAAAAGTCACCTGGCGATAGAGTGTGAACAGACGCTAGTGACAGTCTCATTCTCTAGTGAATTGTCATCTGCACCTGTAAGTGAATTTGGAGATGTCCCTGCGGATTGGATTTCTGGTGAAAAGTTGCTAGCGTTAGCCACTTCGCCATATAGTAAATCTGGCCCATTTGCTTGCCAGTATTAGTGTAATCAAACTTTGTGGACATAGTGCTGAAGTGCTTGGCTATGTATACAAAAAAATTATTTTGTTCACACATTTCAAACTGGTGTGCACAGTTTAAAAAAACTGTATGCTCAGGGCAAACTGTTGCAAAATCTTATGTTTTAAATCAAAAATTTTTGTGCGCACCACAATTGCGCACCAATTTGTTGTGTGTGCTGGCCTCAAAATTTGTGTGCGTGTGCACAAGCACACTACTTACAGGGAACATTGGTCAGAGCTAGAAAATAACCGCCTTGCTCACTGAAACCAAGAAGAGAGAGTCAAGTGTAAACAGAGAAGGACCAAGGAGTTGTTTGGGTATCCTCTTGTATCAATGAAACTGCTGACCCTGGAGTAGTTCAAGAATAGATGTTTCCAATAGTCATTTCTATCACTGTAGCTTCTGCTACACCTTAGAATTTGACCCTCCATTAGTGTTCCTCAGAACTATTCTTCTAGTTATGCCATTTTAAATTTTGGGTAACCTGTTTTTAGATACAATCATAAACACAATGGTCAACATTGCTTAAGATTCTGATCTGTTGGCAGGCACAGCCTTTTAGTTGGAATTTCATCCCTGAAATTACTGAAGTGTTTGCCTATTTCTACACTACTGCTGGGACAATACTGAAGTACCAGGTCTCATGGTCTCATGATGGATACCCTGTACTTTATAATAAAACTGAAACTAAACACTGGACCCATTAGGGCTCTTTGCCAACAGTGGGGAACTTTGCAACCAGTCAGTGCTTAGCATTAAACAGTCAGCTACAAGTAGAACAATGAAAGCAAAAATGTCGCTTGAGTCCCACTAGGTCTATCAACAGATGCAACTGTCTCACCACCCTTTTGCTGGTTCATATGCAGAAGGATTATAAAGACCTGAAGATTACCATTTGCTCTAGTACCCTTGGGTTTGATGTATGGTAGTGGACACTAGAGTGTCTGATTTACTGTAGATTGGAATGAGTGGCTGTGATATGATTCAGAGGGCACTGTATTGTATAGCATGGTGCACTAAGAATTGCCTAGCAGAATGCAATGACACTGGAAAACTGATGTGCTTGAGAAGTATTAATAAATACAAAATGGGACTCATTTGTATTTTGTGTCATTTGCGTTAGGTGTCACCTGTAGAGCTGATATTTTGAATTCCTTCTTTGTGTTTACAAGAAAACATCATAACTGTTAAGATGCATTTTTATATAGTGTGGTACATATTTGTATGGAATCTAATGTTGTTTAGAAGTTTGATACATGGCATGTAGCTTCATCTCTCTTTCGCTATCAGATATTCCCAATTGTGTTTAAATGACCTATATGCCTAGGGAAGCTTTTCAGGTTATCCCTCATGCTTTGGGCTAATTTGTATTCAAAATCAGCTTTTCAGTTTGTCCTTGAATATTTTGTTGTTTTTTTTCTGCTGCCCTTTTTATAGCTCTAAGGCCAAATGTTTTTAGATTCATGGAAGAATGTAAACATTTTGCTGTTTTTTCAATCATAATATTGGCCAGTGCTTCCATAACTCTGAAAATGGAAAAAAAAAACACATGCTCTCTAAACTAAATGCCCAAAGCAAATTCTTATTACTTGCGTAAACACAACATCAAACAGTGATTTAAATATTATTTTTCTCTATGTACATCAGCGCCGTCTTCTTCCCTGTATTTTCTCCTATACATCTACATGCATACTAGTAGGATAAAACTGCTTGCCAAAAGCAAATGTGCTCCAGTTTGGTAAGGACTATTACCCTGGTCAGATAGTTTAATGAGGATTCAAACAAGGTACATATTAAAAAATGGAGACTAGAAATTGTGAACACCCCTGTACCTCATGTCAAAAACTGTGTTTAAATGGCAAGATAGGGTAATATCATTGGGGGCCAAGTTGTTGGCCACCACTCATTTATTTTAGATGATTACCTGTAACTCTGGGCTGCTGCTGACTGTAAAAATACAGCAGCTTGTGGTGGCACCAGCCTTGGGCAAACACATACACAGTACAGAACCTTAAACAAGATTTCTGTACTGCACATACCCCCTTGAATCACTGGAAGAAGAAATAAGATGGTGGAGCAGCAATTCACAAGGGTTTTCATCATGGTGTAGAAGTTAAAGAATAAGTAACCTTTACAATAAGTGAATGTACAGTTGATTCATTCATTCATTTATTTTTATTACAAGATATTAAGGGATACGTGTACTGTTAATATGAATTTATTTTATTACAACATTGCCACCTGCTGGTCAGTTTCCCACCATTCTGACAACCAAGTAGGTGAAGGAAGTTTTCAAGAGAAAGACAGAGGGCTGGTCTGATATTCTTCAAAGAGGAAGGCAAGCTATGGAGGCATTTTATTGCCAATAGATTAGCCACAATAGTGCAAGCTAGAATGCTATATTTATTTTGTAGAATGCTTTACCATACTTGAGTAAAAAGCTCTAGAATCTCTCTGTTTGTTTAGGATAGCAGCTGCTGTATTAGCTTGGTGTGACATCATTTCCTGCCTGAGTCTCTCCCTGCTCACTTATAGCTCTGGGCTCAGATTACAGCAGAGAAGGAGGGGGGGAAGAGGAGCAAACTGAGCATGCTCACGCCCGGGGCAAGGAGGTTTAAGATGAAAACAGGAAGTCTGATACAGAAGTCCATGAGTACATAATAGAAGGAAAGAAATGCAGTGTTTCTTTTGACAGGGGACTCAGAGCAGCATTACTTTGAGGGTTAACTGGTATATTTAGGTGGACCTTTCTGAAAAGGCTTACTTCATTTTAACCTCTTCTTCTCCTTTAAGGACTAGAATCAGTAGGAGTGTCTAACAACTTTGCACCTTCTGGTGATTTTATCTTTCCTTCTTGTTTAAAGTTTCCATCTCCACTTGCACTGAACCAGATGTTCACAGACCAGGTGAAATTCTCACTGGAAAAGATTTTCCAAGCATTATTACTTTAAGAATACTACCCTGATATCACTGGACAGCTCCCATGTAACTTTGATATAATAAAATATGCTAGGACTTGTAGCCCACCTACAACTGAAAAAGTGTGGCTGAGCAACACAAATATCATTTGTATGGAAATAAGGAAGGCTTCTAAGATCTAATTGCATTAATATCACATTAAACAGATCTATGCATATACACAAGTTCTTCCTAGGTTTTTAAAGGACAAGGAAAGGCTACAATTAAGTAAGCTTTATAAGAAAGGTCTATATAAATATATCAGTAAACCCTCAAAGTAATGCTGCTCTGAGTCCTTTGTCAAAATGTGTGTACACATGGGCTTCTGTATCAGACTTCCTGTTTTCAGCTTAAACCTCCAGGTTCAGGGCTTGAGCATGCTCAGTTTGCTCCTCTCGCCTCTCCCCCTCCCTGATGTAATCTGAGCTCAGAGCTATGAGTGAGCAGGGAGAGACTCAGATAGGAAGTGATGTCACACCAAGCTAATATGGCAGCTGCTATCCGAAACAAACAGAGAGCTTCTAGAGCTGTTTACGCAGGTATAGTAAAGCATTCTGCAGATTAAATATAGTGTTATAGCTTGCACTATTGTGGCTAATCTTTTGGCAATAAACTGCTTCAATAGCTTTTAACACATGATAAGGTTTCCCCCATTTGGTTTAACTAAAAATCACTGAATCAGAACCCTTTGAAATCTTATTTAATGTCTTGCTTTTCTTCTACTGTGCACATAATTGCATTTCCTCCCTCCCCCTTTCTTCTCTGTTTTCTGTCCAAAACATCTTTCCTCCTCTCCCCTTTCGCTCCTCTGAGGGACCTGGATATTGATGTTGCCTTTAATTGCAGTCAAGTTCTGCAGTGTTCATGTAAAAAGAGTCCATTAGTCCTAAGTGGCAAACAGATCAAGAGCTAAGGTGTTTGGTTACCCAGGCATCAGCTTCTGAAACATGCTGTCAAAACTCATCACAGCTAAGAGGAATTACAGAACCATTATGTTGAACATCAGAGCTCTGGATTTAGCTTAATGCAACAGCCATGAAGAGTCATGATCAGATTTCTTGCCCTCCAGTGATGGCAGGTTACACATTAGCAGCAGGAATCGAAGGCCAGGGAGTGGGATGTTGCTCAGTGCTTGTTATTGCTGCTGCATTCTAATCAGTCACTCTTATGATATATTTATGTATATGCATCAATTTAACAATGTTGTTATTGCTAGAGGCTTGAAAACAATGTCCAATGCACCAGCCTCAACTTGCTGAACCGGATTCATACCCATCAGATGATTTCCTCACTTATTCTTTACAGCTGTCAGTGAGCTGAGAGAAAGGTTTTTGAATCATAGATAACTGGACGGATGCGTTCGCCATTGGCCATAAAAGCCTTTAACTGGAAACTCTGATACTACCATGCTTACAAATACAATACAGACACTGTTGGATGGAATGCTGCCCATTATGGAAATAATATTTAGCAGAATTACAGCCAGACTTATGCAACAGAGCATAGCTGTCATATAGAGTGAAACAGAGAGAAAGCACTGAACTATCAGGACATTCAAGAGTTAACGATCAAGATATATTAGGTCAGTATCAATGTTTTAAGACGTTTTAAGATCTCAGCAGAAGTCGGTGAAATACAGCTTATGGTCTTTGATGATTCCAAAAATGCTTACCGGTATATGTAAAAGAAAGTGTGTACACACAAGCACACATTATTGTCTAGAATACAGAAAGTGTATTAAAAAATATTTGTAACATAATAAGCATGCTCTGCCCAGCCACACAACTTAAAACTCAACTATTCCCCCTGTAACTCGAACCAAAGTACAGAGGTGAACAGCAAGGTTGGTGGCCACCATGAACTAGAGTTCTGCAGCTGGTCGGGTACCTGCAGATTACCCGCAAAAACCTGCGGTACCCTGCGGGTAGAAGTTCCAGGTGCGGGTATAGACGTGGGTCGCGGTTCTGTGGGTTAGCGGGTCAGGCGGGGGCTTCTCAATAGTGATTTTTACTCCTTTTTTCTGATCACGCCTACTTCCGATGATGTCACTTCTGGGTTACAGTGACAGCACTTCCTGTTTAACTCCTTTTTTTCTGATCACGTCTGTGTCCGATGATGTCACTTCCGGTTTACAATAACTGCACTTCCTGATTCTTGATGGTCAGCAGGTCGTGGGTCCGGGTTGCGGATAAGGTACTTGAAGGTTGCGTCGGGTAGCGGTTCCAAGCAGGTAAGAATGCGGGTCTGGGTCAGGTACAGGTTCCAAAAAATGGACCCGCGCAGGACTCTACCATGAACACTTGAAAAAGTCAACACGAACTGACGGAATTGAGGAACATTTTCCTGATTGTGTGTGTCCTGAACGTCTGGATAAAGCAGTTGTATCCTAAGAGCATACCTACTACCTAGTTCAGGGGCGTAACTACAGAGGAAGCAGACCCTGTGGCTGCAGGAGGGGGCAGAAATAAGTATTGGTAAAACAGGTCAATCACTAGACATTTTGGGTGCCTAAAAAATAATTTGCTGTGGGGCCCAGTAATATCTAGTTACACCACTTGTACCTAGTTGTAGTTGTATCTACAGGGTCTGTGACTACTACAAGATAAAGAATCCTTTTTTATATGCTTAAATATCGCTACATGTTGTAGGCACAAGTTTTAAGATTCTTTTTATTTAAGTGATTATTATTCTCTTGGTGCCCTCAAGTTGAGAAAGGGCACCAGTTTGTCAGTTCGCCAAGCTTTGCGCACTTCGCCAGGCGTAGTTTCGCCAGCGCTCCACAAATTCACTAAAATCCGAAGTTGCGCTCAGGGGTAGTGTAAGGTTGCGAAGTTGCGCTAGCGTTGATTCGCTATGTAAAGCGAAGTTACGCTAGAAAAGGCTAATTTGCATACGGCGCGAAATTCAAATTTCAATGGAGGAATACGTATCAGCACTACAAATGCCAAGAAAACCTTCAAATCTGCAAATAAAAATTTTATTTTGCCCTACACATGTGCCCACTGTCTAGGTAAGTTGCCATTAGTTAGGAAATGTAGGGGGGAAGGAGGGGAGCCCCCAAAAAATTTTCGATCTTTTTCAGCCTATCACCCATCATGTAGAAAACACGCCAGTGTTTTTTGGGACTTAGAAAAAATTTTGACTTTTTTGGAAACAATCCCTATCTACTCTATTGCACTTCGCCAGGTCTGAGGTGGCGAAGGAAGTCTAGCGTAAAAGGTAGCGTTCAGTACACTGCGCAAGTTAGTGAATTTGTGTAGTTTCGTCACTAGCGAAAATTCGCCTGGCGTAAGGGTGCGAAGTAACACTAGCGAAACTACACCAACGTTCGTTAGTGAATTTGCGCAGTAGCGAAAATGCCAAACGCTATCGAATTAACGCTAGCGTTCGGCGCTTCGCGGCTTAGTGAATTTGCGCCTCTGTTTCATCAGATCCTTTATTAGTTCCTCCAGGACGAGCGACCCAATCGAAGCAAGAGAGCCCACCAATAAAAATCTTGATGGCTCTGTTCAACCTGATTCTACATTTTGAAACCTTAAACATCACCATCTCTGCCCTACTCAAATTTGAATACGCCGTACATTGTAATACTGAATAGTAATGTCAATATGTTTGGCAGCAACAAGTGGACACATAGAACTAGTAGGCATCACTCTCATTCAACATTTTTCTTTCATCTTTTATTAAATTATTACGCCTTCTTTAGGGAGTTGGGGGTGCAAAAAAGTCAGTTTTAGGGAATGTTTGTCTGTTTTAAAAAAAAATGAAAGATTTCCTTCTTGAAGAATAGCTTAATACCCTACAAGTATGAGGTCTGTTATTTGAAAACCGTTATCCAGAAATCTCAGAATTACAAGCAGACCATCTCCCATAGACTACGGTAATTTTAATAAAAATAATTCAAATGTTTTTAAAAATGACTTTTTCTCTGCAATAGTAAAACAGTACCTGGTACTTGATCCAAACTAAGATATACTTGATCCTTTACTGGAGGCAAAACATCTCTATTGTGTTTAATTCATAATTTAAAAATGTTTTAGTAGACTTAAACATTCAATATTACAGGTCCCATGCTGTACTAAAAAAAAATATCATTTTTTTAATGATATTAATGGAATTATTGAAACTATACTGAAGTCTAAGACTATCCTCCTTCTGGTTCCTATAGATGTTATTGGCATTGTATCCACAATTTAACAAAAAAAGAAAAAAACTGCATACATATATGATTTCTTAAAGGGGAAGTAAAGTCTAAGATAGAATAAGGCTAGAAATGCTGTATTTTGTATACTAAATATAAACATGAACTTACTGCACCACAAGCCGAATCAAACAAATAATTTATGCTTTCAAAGTTGGTCACAGGGTGTCACCATCTTGTAACTTTGTTATACATCTTTGCAAGACCAAGACTGTGTACATACTCAGTGTGGTCTGGGCCGCTTAGGGATCGTCATAAACTATCAAAACAGCAAAAGTCAAATAACACCTGCCAGAAGCCGATACAGCAAGACTGATTAATAATCAGAATATACAGACTGCACTGGGTCCTGTGTTGTCATGTAATCTAATGTGGATTTTATAGTTTTTGTATTGTTTAACCCATACTTTCTCCAACTCTGCAGAACCAGTGACTGCAGCAAAATAACCCTCCTAATAAAATCCAAGTTTATTGGTTTAAACCTGGCTCCATGATCTTTGTCCCTGCAGCTGGAGTTGGAAACAGTAAATAGGGGTTGTTAAGCCCAAATAAAATCCAATACAAATCTCTACACAGTCGACGACTGCTCTACAGGGAAACAAACAAAGCTGCTTGAGTTCTGCATGGCTGGGAAGTAAGGCGGGGGCTCCCCCTGCTGTTCATAAGTATGATTGTTTTCCTGCTCAGCAGTTAGGGACTGTCTGACAATTCCTATCCACCGCAGTAAATGAAGGGAGAATTTCACTGCATACAGTCAGGTTTCTTATAGAAACGGTACACAGTATTTTTAAGTATATCTTTTTCATTAAAGAAAGTAAAAATGGGAATTTTTTTTGCCTTTACTTGCCCTTTAACCTCTTTCATGTGAAAAAACACATTTAAAAAGCGCAAAACAGCACATTTTACAGGAAGATAGCAGAGACTTTAAACCTGATGAACACCATTTCCTTAAAGCTGTTGATGTGTATTAGTATGACACTGATAGTCCCCAGTGCCCTTGAAAGGCTGTGGAACACTCATCTCTGATTACAAAGTGCCTTCTTCAGGTTAAATCAGAATAGTAAGGAATACACAAACATACAGAAGATTATGAATGTTAATTATCATTAAGTGCTAATAATTGACCCTCTTTGAAGGAGCTGATTATCCGATCCTTGCACAAGAAGGGAGCCACTTCATAATCAGGATGCATATTCCAGGGGGAAAATCAGAATATGGGATGATATGAAACTTCGGTGGGGTTTGTAGTGTTACGATGATTATTAAAACAATATGATGGTATTTTACATATTTTTTTCTGTTATATATATTTTTATCTGCTCTGCTGGACCTGGGTCATGTTGGGACAGGCACATGGTCAATAAAATAAATACATTTTAATAAATAATATTTGAAAACACTAGATGAGTTCATAATCACTCTGGGCCCCTATGATATAACTTAGGTTAGCCTACACAATAAGCGAGGTATAGAGCAAATGAGTAAACAGTCCATAAAAAATAACCATACGCGATTATAGTGAGAAATTATACATAGTACTAGGAATTTCAGGAATATTTATATATCTCAATAGTAACGTGAAACATCGAATTCTGAATTGCAATTCTGAATTATGGAATGCACCAGCTTGTGATTTTAAAAGGTTATTTAAATAGACAGGTGCATTGTTTGTGATCAAGTCAGCAATCCAAGTACAAGATGTAGCCACAATGCTGGTGAAGTGTTTTGTACTGTGTTGTCAGGCTAACAGTCCATGAATAAAATAGGCAGTATACAACAGGAGCTGTGGGATGAAGAACTATATCTCAACTATATGATTTAAAAAAAAAAATCCACTCCTATAAGGCCATATCTTAATATAAATATACAGATTGTAGTCTAATTCATCCTGAGTGACATATGGAATGGTTCTGGAGACATTGTCTGGAACAGGTTATACAAAACATTTCACAAGATTTAGGGGCCGATTCACTAACTTCGAGTGAAGGATTCGAAGTAAAAAAACGTCGAATTTCGAAGTGTTTTTTGGGCTACTTCGACCATCGAATGGGCTACTTCGACCTTCGACTATGACTACGACTTCGAATCAAAGGATTCAAAGTAAAAATCGTTCGACTATTCGACCATTCGATAGTCGAAGTGCTGTCTCTTTAAAAAAAACTTCGACCCCCTAGTTCGCCATCTAAAAGCTACCGAAGTCAATGTTAGCCTATGGGGAAGGTCCCCATAGGCTTGGCTAACTTTTTTTGATCGAAGGATATTCCTTCGATCGTTGGATTTAAATCCTTCGAATCGTTCGATTCAAAGGATTTAATTGTTCGATCGAAGGAATAATCCTTCTATCGTACGATCGCACTATTTGCGCTAAATCCTTCGACTTCGATATTCGAAGTCGACGGATTCAATTCCCAGTCGAATATCGAGGGTTAATTAACCCTTGATATTCGACCCTTAGTGAATCAGCCCCTTAAAGTATAATACAGAATTTACTACAAGAATGACATGTTAGTGTGACTATGTATTACTCCCTTCCCTTTAGAGTGTATGCCTATGCATAGGGCCTTCGTCACCTTTTTGTACCTGTATTGATTGTGATGTATGTAACTCCATGGGGTATATTTATCAAAGAGTGAAGTTAATAGTGAAGTTCCGCCACTAGAGTGAAATTCCGCCACTCTCCATTCATTTCTATGGGATTTTTATAGGCGTATTTATCAAAGGGTGAACTTTCACTTTCTCCTATTGATAAATACGCCTTTCAAAATCCCATAGAAATTAATTGAGAGCTGTGGAATTTCACTCTAGTGGCGGAACTTCACTCTTTGATAAGTGCCGGGAACACCGGGGAAAAAACCCGGAGGGCCCCAGGCTTTTGTGGGCCCCACCGACCCAGATCCACAGCCACATTAACTTCTTAATGTGAAAAAACATTGTGTGCATTCGCGTATGCGCGCACACACGGAGCATGCACATAGACACGGTGCACACTGGTGCAGCACGGGGGCGGAGGGGGGCCCTGGGGTAGCAGCCCCGGTGGGCCCCGGGCCCCCAGGTCCTACACCCTGTGTATATCGGTCTGCTGCTCCCTGAAGCTGGGTCGGTCTGGGGCTGGTGCACCTAGACCACATAATCAACTTATTGAGCTATTCACTTTCTGAAGCTTCATTCTTTTTGGTTGCAAAGATGCTGGTAACCCACAGCTATCATCCAATAGCAACGAAATGTGAAACTCTACTTTTAAAACCGCAGCTTGTACACTTGCACCTATGTGCCTATTTTATAAATATTGCACCACAGCTTGGCATATGGCAGTTGTGGTGGATAGTTTTCCTGTACAGGAGCTTTCATAGAATACCCAAATGTGAGTGCGCAACAATACTCTTAAGCTTCATGCTAAGAGGAAATTGCTACTATGTTCACATTATCGGAGTATAATGATTTGTGATTTTTAAATGATTCTCATGTTCTCCTGGCTGTACCGCTATTGGTTGATGAACCAGCAATAATTGCTCAGTGTGTCCATGGATCAGATGAGTATTGAGATGGATAGATATATAGTACGGAATTGAATAAGAATTAACAGTTCCAAGGTTTACAGACAAATTGGTTAGGCTCTGCATACAGCAGCAAAGATTCAGTTTGGTGATTGCTTTCAATCATGGAGTCTATAATCTTTACAATCCTGATTTTTATTAAGGGCACATCCATTATTTTTATAGGGTTTTAATTTTTTGTACATTATTTGAAATTTTTATTTGATTTCCTTAATTTTTCTAAAGTGTCTGCTTCTGTACTTTATTCATATTCTTAGTTTTAATTGGGCAGCATGTTTAAATACACAAATTAACTCAAATGCTATAATAGCACCAATAATTATATTGGTGTAAACTTGACAAGGGGACTCCTCATGAAACACCAAGGGGGTAATTTATCAAAATCCGAAATATTCTCACTATTTTCTGAAACCCACTCTGACCAAATCCACACAGACTTTATCCTCCTGTTTATCAATACAGTTTCACAAAAATGTCTTGTTCAGGAAAAGACTTGTGAAAAAATCCAAATTAGGGCTCATAAGATAAATCTTCTGGCCTACTGAGAAGTGGAAAAATCCCAAAAGCCCAAATTTAGTAGAAAACAGTTTTCCGGATCTCATGTATTCTCTAATCAAATGTTTATCCTTCAACATTATATCAGAAATATCTAACAGCAGGTTCCCAAAGAGATAATGATCCAGTCTAAGCACTTTGAAGACCTTCTGCTCATCAAAACCAAGACAGGCCATTATGTCACTGATGACCTGTAACCAGTTTATGTTGCCATAATGTTTCTGTCACCTATACACGCTCATTTACTTTATGAACCCCATACACAGAGACAGAATCATTACTTGTGTAGGTACAACATGCCCTCAGGACGGGAAATAAGGCTTATCCTACTTAAAGTGGCGACTATTGCCTAATACTTCCTTCTCTCTGTAAAAGTGAGGATATCAGGCGCTGTGGTAGGTCTGACGAATAAATAGCCTCCCCTATGCCTCTTACTGGAACTTAGAGCCCGAATGGAGACAGGAATAAGTCCAGGTAGAGAGTAACAGAGGTGCCGGTAATAGATGTTCAGCAGCACTTGTGTAGAAACCGAGTCGAAGTAGCCAAACAGGGTAAACCGAAAACGTAGTCAAGCCAGGCAGGGTCAGGAAACAGAATCTGCGGTACCGAGGGAGAATCCGAAAGAAGAGTCGATAAACAGGCCAAAATATTCAGGAAACCAATAGATCAGGCAGTCAGAAGTTCAGGAACGCTTAGTGTCAAGGAAAGATCACTTCGCAGTGATTTGCAGGCCTCGGCGTCCATTTACGCGCTGTGCGCATGCGTCAAAACGTGCGCGCGCGCCCGCGTCAAAACGTGCGCGCGCCCGCGAACCTTCGCCCCCGCGCGAGCGCCCAACTCGACGCGGACGCGCCGATGCGCGAAAACGACGCGACCTCTCGCGAGGACAAATATCAGCACCAGAGGACTGACAGAGGATTTATATTGGGATGTTTATTACACCTTTAATGGACATCATCAAACCATGCATTTTATGTTGAGAATTTGTCTTCTACAGTCGTGATGTTGCATATTAGATTCTGGTTAGTGAGGAGCAAATTTTTTCACCAGGCGTAGATTAGTGGCGAATTTCTACATTTCAACATCTGCAAATTTTTTTTTACGAAACTGCAGCAAAAATCCGCAAAAAAAGTCGACAAGACAATATTGTCGCTGAGACAAAAAAGTCACAATAAGAATATACGCCTATTGACTTTAAGCCATTTGGACAAAAAAGTCGATGAGACAAAAAAGTTGCCAAAAACAAAAAAGTTGCTAAGACAAAAAAGTTCAGTTATTCATCTTTGTTTTTCTTTGAACCTCAGATATTTCTTATTTGCACTTATGGTAACATACTGCTATTATGGATGGGTGAAATGGAATTAGTTTCATATATGTCTACTGTTACAATGCTCTGGCCATTGCCATGGTCTTAGAAATACAGGCTCTGCCCTTGTGAGTTTTGAAGGGCACAAATGCTGCAGGTCGTCCTTCAAGCAGTCTCTGAATGATGGTGTGCTTCTGGCTAAACAGCTGCTGTGTATTGAATACATTTCTGGAGTGGGAGAGTAGCACTTTATAGGAGGGTAAATGTTACACCTAGGTGAACGCAATATACAGACTTGTAGTATCAATGAGCTTTGTTTCTTCAGGATGGGCAGAAAAGCAGGCAAGGAACCCATCATATTTACTGCAAAGAGTAAAAGTCCAGTTTTAACCTTTCTGTGAATACCCCGTACAGCTGATGAGCTGAGAGTTTACATTATAATTGCTGCTTACTAGTAAATTATAAAATAGATCATCTTGTTCTTGAGCCTTAATAAACAAATAGTTGTCAGAACAGCAGATCTACTTTTTCTCTTTACTCTTGTTTAGCTCAAGCAATAAGAAACCTCATTGATTTTACTTTCTTATTTGATAATATAATAAGCTAATGTATGTTCAGCACAATCCATATTCACTGATCTCATGTTTAACAAGTGGGACCCTGCTCTGAACGAAAAAACACTGTGATAACATAATTTATTTATTGATATTAATTGTAGCCCAAAAATGTATGCTGTTGGCAAGTATTCTCTACAGAGCTTTTCTTATGCTCTTTCCTTCCCTGCAAATAATAGATAGATAGCTAGATAGATAGCTAGATAGAAGATAGAAGATAGATAGATAGATAGATAGATAGATAGATAGATAGATAGATAGATAGATAGATAAAAGATAGATGATAGATAGATAGATAGATAGATAGATAGATAGATAGATAGATGATAGATAGATGATAGATAGATAGATAGATAGATAGATAGATAGATAGATAGATAGATAGATAGATAGATGATGGATGTATAGATGATAGAGAGATGATAGATAAATAGATCAAAAGATAGATAGATAGATAGATAGATAGATAGATAGATAGATAGATAGATAGAGTTGATGGTAAAATTCCAAATCATTTTTGCAAGAGAATCACAAGGGCCTATAATTAATGATTAAAAGCATACTAAGTTCTGACATGTTTCCAACCCATTATATGTTCCTAAAGTTTAGGAGATATAAAGAAATAACTGTCCCATATTTTCAGTTCCGCTGTAGTGCCATATTACATTTAATGGTGTTTCATGTCTCAGAAGCTAATGACCCTGATGTGTTTTATTGGTATTGCCTAATGCCATTACATGAATCACGTGTTTTTATCACCCTAACAATTTCCCTTTATTAAGCTCTGATGGACGAGCAGTCTAATTGTTTATGTACCCCTGCGACAAAATAATTAGATGTTATTTCTGCCTTCCTGTAATAGGATAAATTAGAAAAGGGTAAAGAAAGCTCATTTCAAAGAATGATTGGTAATTAAGTGAGACTAACGCAAAGTGGGTCTCAATCACTTTCCAACACATTGAAGTTGCATTAATACCATATATACCATTTACTCTTTCACTAGACTGACAGCAATTAAAGGGATAACATCAATACATAATATACCAACAATAAAAAAATGTAATAGACATTTTAGAGTGTTATTTAGGAGCATACAACAATAATTTCAGGTCATACTTGACATTTTGCTCATTTATATTTCACCTATTTATCTTTTATATTACATTACCTCATCGAAAAGCAGACACCATCTTCGTATAGCTTTAAAATTAATGATCGTTAGCAGTGATGAAATGTCCAATATGTTGTGTCCTTTCAATCAACATGGAAAATGTTTTGTATATTAAAAGCAGAGGAGTCAGTTGTACCATAAACTGAGAAGACAAAGGATATATGTACCACCTCCACAGCCCTGGTCTAAACTACTAGAAACACAGTCATCAGATGAAGAATTTGAATAAATATTGAAAAATCTTTTTTTTTTTTTTTTTAAAAAAAAAGCAAGACTTAACTCATTTTTTTCACTCCTGACTCTTCTGCAGTTTTGACATTGGAAAGCTGATCTGAGCATGCTCAAGTCGCTGACTTAGAAGGAAGGCAGTGCCGAATCCAAATGTTACAGAAGAATAGGCAACTACAGGGAACAGGGCAAGGCCATCACTGAGCTGTTGCACACAAGGCATTGGAAAGCTGATTGGACATTGGAAAGCCGATCTGAGCATGCTCAAGTCACCGACTTAGAAGGAAGGCAGTGCTGAATCCAAATGCAAATGTGACAGAAGAATAGGCAACTACAAGGAACAGGGCAAGGCCATCACTGAGCTGTTGCACACAAGGCATTGGAAAGCTGATTGGACATTGGAAAGCCGATCTGAGCATGCTCAAGTCACTGACTTAGAAGAAAGGCAGTGTCAAATCCAAATGTTACAGAAGAATAGGCAACTACAGGGAACAGGGCAAGGCCATCACTGAGCTGTTGCACACAAGGCATTGGAAAGCTGATTGGACATTGGAAAGCCGATCTGAGCATGCTCAAGTCACTGACTTAGAAGGAAGGCAGTGCCGAATCCAAATGCAAATGTGCTGAATATTGTGTTTCCATATAAGTAGATATAGAATTATAACATGTTCAATTCATCTATTCATTACCTTCTTCCTTAGAAGATCCCTTACAGGTAGTTAATTGTGGGATTTCCTTTATGCATTGTATTGTTTGACATATATTTCAACCTAATACTAATATTAGTGTTTATGTTTCATGCGTATTGTCTTTCATTCTAGTGGAACATTCATAAATAATTAAAAGTCTCGCACTTACATATTGTCAATCAATTTTCTGTTGAAACTGTCTCCTGGCATTTCTTATTGTAAGACTACTGTAAAACATAGTAATAAGACATTACTCTAAGGAAGCAGCAGCGACTCCATGTTCTATATCACACACGTATAGATACTTTTAAAGCAGTACTAAATTGCAATGAAACCTCTGTTTCACATAGACATTTACAACATAAAATGTTGTTAACTTATAATGGAAGATAGAAATTCCTGCTTACTTCCCATTGGCTGCTGCTCTGGTCATTAGACACAAGCACTACCAGCCTATCTAGCAAGAGTATCAGAGTCCATTCTTTTTCATCCTCCAAGTGAGAGAACAAGCACTTTTACAGCAAAATGAATGAATATGTTTTACAAAGTGTCTTGTTTTACTCTAAAGTGGCACAACCAACACATATTTCTATGACTCTAGACCCCCCTTTAATGCATAACAATCAACGACTACAAATCCAAACACTTCTCGTCCTCTAAAATCCAGTCTGTCTAATCTGACATCTTTTTTTTTTTTTTTTCTTAGCTGGTTAATGAATTCTCAGGAAGATATAAAGATTAATGATGTACCAAAGTATTAAGCTGAAAAACTCTCAGTTTTAAAGTTAATTAACCATTAAATAATAGGATTTATGGAGGCGTTTTTTTTTTTTCTTGTCCTTTTTGTCGATCATATTTCAACAGATTTCCATGTAGCACTTGGGTGTTTAATATTTATAAGCAACTAATCAGAATAAGGGAAGACAAGTGAGAAGGGGAGGGTGTCAGGTAAGGAGGAACAGATTTTACTTTAACAGACATTAATTAGGTCTTTCCTTCTTTTTTTAATTTTTTTTGCCACCACCTTGGGGATTCCATTGTCATTTTGTCATATCTGCTTGTCAACAGCCGCACAATGAAGGCACAGAGAGAACGATGTCTCCAGAAAGTCGCAGTGCTGCTCAATCATTAACCTGACTGTGATATGACAATACTAACAGTACAACAGAAACACACTTTCAGTCCCACAGCAATAACTCATTGATAGCAAACTAATACCTAAGGTGGCATATACAGTGGAACTGAGCAATATTATTTTGAATTACAGATGCAGCATTTTAACTCACAAACTAGTGTTTAACAGTTACTAGCAATATGAACTGCCAAATAGGGAAACCATTAAATGCTTTTAGATATTGATGCTGGAGGGAGGGAGATAGCTAGAAAGATGGAGAATAGAAAGGAAAGATAATATACTATTCTCTAAAGACATATACACATTGTTCTAGGGACAGACATAATACTGGGTAGATTGTTGCAGAGATATATTGGTGCTTCTGGACAAATACACACGACTGGAGGAACATATACATGGGTTACTGTTGGAGAGATGGGCATACTTTTAAAGGGATTATGGCATGCTTTTTATAATGTTAGTTTTAATTACTAAATTACACTGTGTACATTGCAAGTAATTCATCCTGCCATTTAAAAATTTTACTTTTGAACCAATAAATGTATTTATTTTAGTAATATTGGTGTGTAGGCAGACATCGCAGGTCATTGTGGTTTATCCTGTTCTTTTAGATAGAGATAACACGTCACAATGGAACTGCTTTCAGATAAGCAATTGTTTTTCCTACTCAATGTAACTGGATGAGTCACAGTGGGACTTGGATTTTTGATATTGAGTGCTGTTCTTGTATCTACCACTAGGTCATGAGAGCATTTTTAGCAATGCAGAGGCCGGGAGCTGTTATTTGGTTACCTACCCATGGTTCTACTGCTAGGCTGCTGGGGGAAGAGAAAGGGAGAGGGTGATATCACTCCAACTTGCAGTGCAGCAGTAACAATTGAAGCAGTATCATTTGGCCAGCATGTGGGTGACCAAATTAGTGAGAAATCCATTGACCTTGCAGAACCTTTATACCTAAGTTGTTGATGTCAGTCAACATACAAATAGTCAACTACAAGAGGTCCTCTGCACTCAACCCATTATCAATATATTTAAGACAGGGACATTTTGTGCATACTGCTACAAAAAAATGCCTTACCCTTTAAACAACACAGGGATTGTTTGTCCATATATTGCAATATATTTAAGCTGGCCAACTACGTCAAAGTCATCCCATATCAGGCCAGTCCTACGCTTAATTTTCATCTGATTCATTAGAATTCAATTGCTTAATTATACATTTTACAAAGGGACTAAGTTTTACCTGCAACTTACTAGCTGTTTTCAAAGTAAAACTCCCCAACTTGGCTGTCCTTTTATTAGACACCAGTGGGATCACCTGACTATAGCTGGGAAGGGTGGGAGCTACAACATGGAGCTGGTCACTGCTCCTGTATAACTATAACAAACAAGGGAAAGTTGTGCTCACCACTAATTTTTAAAACCATTAGGCGGGGGTGCAATGAGGGTGTGACCACAAAATACATATAGACAAATGCAAGATTCCTCTGCACTCAACCCATTATCAATATATTTAAGACAGAGACATTTTGTGCATACTGCTACTAAAAAATGCCTTACCCTTTACACAAAAGAGGGATTGTTTGTCCATATATGTTCGTTTGAAAAACGAAAAACGAGGTGCTACAAGTGCATTGGCGCTGGTGTTTTCTCATTATAACAGGCGGAAGGCAGTTAGGGGAGATTGTCGCCCGGCAGAAGAGGGATTAGTCGCCAGTCAATTAAATCTCCCGAATCTGCCTGTGTGCTGCTACCTAAGAATAGTATAACAACAGAGTAGCAGGAAACTTTAGTCTGGGTCCTTCAGTGTCTGACACTGGCTCCCACTTAGCCTGCTGTGTGCAACTGCCTGGGATCTTACTCTTACTGTGGTTACACCATGTGGTTATTATCCAAGCAACTTTCTCATTCATGCTGAAGCTGCCCATGTTAACAGTGATAGATTTATACATAGGGTGCCCCTAGGCAGGGACCACTGATCATATGCATGCGCACGCATGTTTGAAGTTTATTTCGGAGGGTTGGGACACAGGGATTGTTGCGCAGGAGATTTAAAGAGCTAATAAGTCTCTGGCATGTCCCCCAGTGCTTCCAAACCTGTTGTGATGTGGCTGGGTGGCATCATCATCATCATCATCATCATTTATTTATATAGCGCTGTCAAGATACGCAGTGCTTTACTGCAGTTATAGCAAACAGGGAATAAATGGTGGATAGCAGACAAGGATTACAGAGTACAATAGGCTTTACAAACTAAAAGGTTAGGGTACAATTGAGACATTAGGATTGTATAAACAATTTGTCATTTTTGATACAGCAATGATTAATTAAGGTACATCGAATAGGCCTCTTTAAACAGATGGGTCTTTAAGGAGCGCTTGAAAGTTTGGAAGGAAGGGGAAAGTCTGACAGCTTGTGGCAGAGAGTTCCAGAGAAAAGCAGAAGCCCGAGAGAAGTCTTGTAGACGAGAATGGGCAGAAGTCACCAGAGGAGAAGTGAGGCGAAGATCAGAAGCAGAGCGTAGGTTTCGTGAAGGAGTGTATTTGGAGATTAGAGATGAAATATAGGGAGGGGTTTCTTTATTAAGGGCCTTGAATGTGAGTGTAAGTAATTTGAATTTGATTCTAGAAGAGATTGGGAGCCAGTGAAGGGACATGCATATGGGAGCAGCTGATGTTGAGCGGTGAGATAGATGAATGAGTCTAGCGGCCGTGTTTAGAACAGATTGGAGTTGTGAAAGGTGACTTGTTGGAATACCTGTGAGGAGTAAGTTGCAGTAATCAAGGCGGGAGATGATGAGAGACTGAATCAGTGTTTTAGTTGATTCTGAACTGAGATAGGGTCGTATTCGAGCAATGTTGCGCAGTTGAATACAGCCAGGTTTTTGCAAGTGTTTGAATTAGCCAAAGAACAATACTTCTCTTATCTAATATCATAGGCATGTGCTTAAAATTCTGTTGTCCTAGGCCAGGGCCTCTATGGCCTTTCCTTTCAATGCCCAATTACTAGCAAGTCTTATCTCAGATGGAGGCTCACCAATGGGCAGATTTACTTGAGGGTGAAGTGGTTAACGCTAGCGTTAGGCGTCACTTTGCTAGCGAAAGAGATTGACGCTAGCCGGCATTCACACTTTATTGCCAGGCGACAATTTGCTCTGCAGAATGGACTTTACTGTGCAAATTCAATTAAATTTTACTGAATGTTTCGCCAGACTTGCCTTCACCAGCTCAGACCAGGCATAGTGCACTGGAGTGCATAGATCTTCCTCAATCTTCTGTTACTTACATTATATTTTTAGTGGAAAAAGCTTCCACTACCGATACGTAATCATAGGCACAAATACAGACAAAACGTTACAAGAATTTAAACGTGTTCAAAGGAAATGAAGTAAGGATTAACCCTCTTTTGGGTTTAACCCTATAATACCAATTTAGTTAATATGGAACACCAACTTCAATGGCAAATAATCATATGGGGATCAGTTTAAAAACCCGCAATGATAGCTCTAATAAACATATAAATATGTTTTTTTCATTTGGTTGTATCTTGACCCCAAGCTTCGGGTTCGGGGCACAGCACCCGAGCCACCTGCCGCTACTGGTGAGTGAGAAAAAGACTAATTTAACTTACACTAATTACGTTGTGTAAACTGTGTCTCACACCCAGGTCAATCTCCCTATCGGTGAGCTACATTTTAACTCATTTGGCTGTTCTATATGTAATGTGCAGGGTTTCACTTTCCCAGGCTAAAATTTAATTGAAAATTGTAATTGATAATAAAATGTGCACTGGGGATCTTGGCTATCTTTTCTACCAATGAATGGGGACCTAATAAAGCACTAGATTTCTTGCAAGGTCTGCACATCCTGTAGCATAAGTCTCTCTACTAGTCAGCTGCCACCAGAAGGCTTTGTTTTAATTTGGGAGTTCATTGAGCTGCAGTACTAGCTAAATCCAAAGAACAAGAGCATCCAGATGGTGATCATGCCTTTTAGGTTCACCTCCCCTAGGTCTGGTGGTGTGAATTTTGAAAAGAAAAGCCATCACACACCATCCTACTATAGGTTATGTATTTGGTAGCATTAAATAGGTCTTGTAAACAAACAGCTTTGCGTAACATTTGGTTCCACAAACCACCTTCTCAATACCCTATGCCCTGTAGAGTGGAGGGCAACATTCATTGGATTAGGGTCAGTACTAACCTCAAATGTCTTCCAATGGGGTTCATTACCCAGGATGAACCTAATTCCTCCAAAGGCGCAAATCCTTTCTATTTTAAAGGAAAAGCAAAGTTGTTTAGCACTTAGGGGTGCCAAATGTAAGGCTTCCCCAAATGATTGTATTTACTTGCCTGAAACCCCGGGCCGGTGCTCCTATCAGCAGAAAACGACACCGGCCCGGGGTTATACTAGTGAGCACAAAGGAGTGCTTCTCTTCCGGCTTCTTTTTTTTTTTTAATTTCCTGGGGCAGACGCATGCGCAGTAGAATGAAAAAGCCGACTTTTTAGTTAAAGTTTGGCTTTTTACTCCAATGCCCAAGCGCAGCGGCGCGAAGAAGGAGGAAGATGGAAGAGGATCGCTCCGTGGTGCTCACTGGTACAACCCTGGGCCGGTGCAGTTTTCTGCTGATAGGAGCATCGGCCTGGGGTTTCAGGTAAGTAAATACAATCACTTGGACTAAAATGTGGCACCCCCAAGTGCTAAACGACTTTCCTTCTCCTTTAAGTGCATTCTATCACTGTGCACTATTCACTCCATATTGATGACAAATCTTGCCAGGACTTTTTATTTTTTCTGAGAAATATATGAAAATATTTAAGACTGAAGATGATATTTTATCAATATGAACAGCCAGAGAACTGAATAAAACATAGATTGTTCTTGTATAGATTGAGCGGAACCCATCTGACCTTTATTGTAGAGCAATGTTACATCAAAGGCCATAGAAGCACAAATGTTTTTACCCGCAGTTGCGATAAGGTGCGATTCAAGGTCTGTTTAATTCCTTAGACATAATATTTACACGTGATATACAGTTTGCAGGGGGTAGGAGGATTTTAACTGCAGAAACAGTTTTTTTTTTATCAAACAGTTTGCAGCAGTGACCCATTTGGTTAGGAGACTAACTGGACCATTATAAAAATGAATGATCAGAGCAAGTTAAATAGTTATCAATAAAGAAATGTGTTCTCAGTCATTTAATCTGTTCTGTATAGGTCAGGTTATGAATCCAAGAAGTGATCATTTTGTATTATAGTTATGACACGTCAATGCCTTGAGTTTCAGGTATACTTTTACAAAAATAGCCCAACTGGAAGACGTTTACCGTAAAGAGAAAATAAATGTTGCTTTTGAATGAGGTTTTTCTGTACTTTTTGGTCTTTCCCTTTACTCTGACCAGCATTACATATTGTTATCATAAATCCTTATTTCTAAGCCCATTTACAATTATAAATAAGTAGAGAGATTTGAAGTTGCTTGCCATACACTGGCCTTGACCCACCATTCACCCAGAGCATAGTAGTACAAAAGCAGCAGAATTGTCCATTGAATTGATAATTCCATTATCTGGAAACCCATTATCCAGAAAGCTCCAAATTACAGGAAGGCCATTTTCTGTAGATTCCATTTTAATCAAATTTTTTTTTTTAAATTATTTCCTTTTTGTCTTTAATAATAAAACTGCATTTTGTACTTGGTCCACCTTAAGATATACGTAATCGTTATTGGATGCAAAACATTCCTACTGGGTTTAATTAATGTTTAAATGATCTTTTAGTAGACTTAAGCTCCGAATTATGGAATGACCCCTTATCTATAAAACACCAGGTGCCGAGCATTCTGGATAACCTGTAGTATGTACATAATGGGGCCTATTTATTATGCTGTGTAAAATGACATTCACCAGAAAAAAAAACGTAAAATGTCCATGTAAAATAAATCTAATTTATCAAGGTGTGTGTTATTTTACACCATGTGAACACCAGGTTTGCCACAGCTATTTTACACTGCTTCAGACCTTTGTAAGTAAGTTCCTATGGAAGCTGAAAGTACATTAAAAATGGCGCCATTTTGACAAGGCAATGCCTGGCGATGTGTGGCGAATTATTCGGCTGTTTTTTACACCACGTATTAAATCTGCCCCTTAAAGTAATCCCTACAATACATACACGACTTACTTTTGGAAAGGGAATTTAATTCCTTTTATTTCATTTGCCCATAAATGCACGGTTTACTTCTCCGATCCTGAGCCCTTAACAATCTTAAGACTGCAATGGGAAGAATTATCCTGGAACTGCCTGGATGGTTTGCTTAATGACCTTATTTTGTAAAAATCTGTGCTTTATAAACCATCGAAATAATTATTGAATTAGGACTGAACAACCTGATTAAATAGAAATAAGGAAATACAATTCCCCATCACCTTATGACTTTCTAATTTGCCTTCTATAGAATCTAGCCATTAGTGATCATTACACCAAGACATTTGAACACAATATCTGTTATGTATCCAAGCTACAGGTATAATTGCATTTTTTTCTGGAAAGATTGCTGTTAAAGGAGAAGGAAAGCTCCAAGACAGTTTATTGTCAATAGAATAGCCACAATAGTGCAAACTAGAACGCTATATTTATTCTGCAGAATGCTTTACCATACCTGAGTAAACAGCTCTAGACACTGTCTCTGTTTGTTTAGGATAGAAGCTGCCATATATGCTTGGTGTGACATCACTTCCTGCCTGAGTCTCTCCCTGCTTACTAACAGCTCTGAGCTCAAATTACAGTAGGGATGGGAGGAGGGAGGGGGAGAGGAGCAAACTGAGCATGCTCAAGGCCGTGCCCTGGAGGTTTAAGCTGAAAACAGGAAGTCTGATACAGAAGCCCATGTGTACACAATAAAAGCAAAGAAATGTGGTGTTTCTTTTGACAGAGGACTCAGAGCAGCATTACTTTGAGGGTTTACTGGTGTATTTATAAAGACCTTTCTGATAAAGCTTACTTAATTTTAGCCTTTCCTTCTCCTTTAATAGCCCTTATAAGCTGATGTAGGAAAAGAGCAATACAGTTGCTTTCTCAAGGTCGAAATTAAGAGTTCCATTGTCTCTGCAACATTGAAGATACAGCTGTGCGGAATGGTTATGACTTTTATTTGGGTCAAAACCTTCACAGATATTGTCCTTCACACGCCTTCAAAGACGGAGATTCAAGTATTTCATTATTTTCAAGGTTCTTCAGAGAAACCACTTTAATGACAGAATGGTAAATATATGCATTTTCATTTGTTAACTTCTAAATAAAGTAATATCCCCAAGGTTCTTCTCTCAACCTTTAAAAGTATTTTAATAAACCACTTAATAAACAAAGGTATATGTGAGAAATCATACAAATGACTCATCCGGGTTTTTTTGTCAGTTGTATGTAGACCGTTATAACCAAGTCACCCGTTACTGTCAACAAAAGTTGCACGCCGCACAGTCCGCAGTGATTAATTACTCCCAGAGAGACTTGCTCCATTGCAGTTCCTGCAGCAGGGCTGTCCAGCACTCAAACGGATCCACAGGACCAAAATATTTTAGTTAAAAAATATATCTTTATTAGTCAAAGTTAAAAAAAATATACTTGCATCTCCATCCGCCCTACGCGTTTCGTACACACAAGGGCACTTAGTCATGGGCCCATGACTAAGTGCCCTTGTGGGTACGAAATGCGTAGGGCGGATGGAGATGCAAGTATACTATCCATATAGGCCATGACTAAGTGCCCTTTTGGGTACCAAACGCGTAGGGCGGATAGAGATGAAAGAATACTTTTTTAACTTTGACTAATAAAGATATATATTTGAATTAAAATATTTTGATCCCGTGGATCAGTTTGAGGCCCCATGAGGCCCAAATAATGAGCAATTTCAATATTTCTTGGTAAAACAGAGTAATCTCTGCAAATGTTGAGGGCCCTAAAATGAATGTGCTGTGGGGCCCAGTAACATCTAGTTTCGCCACTGGAGAGAAATGTTCAGAATGTTTAGGTTTTCTGGATAAGGGGTTTTCCCCTAATTTGGATCGATATACTAAAACATTAAATAATCCCAATATAAACCTTATTTTCTGTTTTGTACTAAAATATATATATCTATCTATATATATATATATATCTATATCTATATATATATATATATATATATCTATCTTATTCCAGCTGTTTTTTAACCTTGAGTAGTAACACCATTAAGAAAAGATTTAAATTATTTTATATCTACCCCTCTTCTTTAAAAAAAAAAACATACCAGCCCAGGTTACTTTTGTGCACAGGACTGTGTAGGGAAGATTAAGAGGATGGCAGCAGCAGGAGAGTACCCGGTATTATCTTTTTAAAGAAGAGAAGCACTGAGCCAGGATAGGAGGTTAGAGGTCATAGTTACAGGAGTGTTCTTTGCAAATTGTCAAACCCAGTGTTTCTACCTTACCTTCAACATCACTTTTTCTCTCCTTCGATAAATATTCCATTGATCGAGCTGCGATCTGAGGAAGCACTATAAATATATCTTCAATATAGTATTAAAAAAAAAAGAGAGACTGCAAAATTTCCACATTTAGCCTTTCGTTCCTAACATGGTTAAATGTCATTTGTCAGACCACAAGAATCATCCCCTGCAGCACATAAAATGCATTTAACTGCTAGTGTTTTTTCTTGATAGCCTTAGGATTTAATTTAAAAATGAAGAAATAAAGTAAATTAATAATGAAAATCCCCTCTGTCATCATTTTCTTTTCCACACCCGTCTTCTTATTATATAAATGGAACTCAAATATAGGATACTGGCTTAAAGATACCTTACTATGTGCCAAATATCAGTATGTATTGTAACAATATTTAGGAAGTAGACTCTTTCTTGCTTTAGATACACAGCTTTTTCCCTTCTGCACACTAGCTGATTTGTCGCTTGTAACAGGCCTGGTGAGCTGCAACTCACAGTAGACTGAGGGCCCTTACTCTAGGACTTACTCTAGGTGGTTTCCACACCACAGACTTCACAAAACTTGCAATAACTTAGGACTATTTTCTTAAAAACTCCAGATGCTCCACTAACTACCTTAAAGGAGAACCAAACCCTTTTTTATTAAAATCCCCTACCCTACATAGACCCAACTCCCTGCTCCCCCCAGCAGGGAGGGGTAAATGCCCCTAACTCTTTACTTACCCCTAGGTGCAGATTTAGGGCATTGGAGATCACAGGCACCATCTTCTTCTCTTCAGTAATCTTCGGGTCTTGTTCCGGTGCTTCGGCAATTTCAGTGGCATTAGGTGCATGCCCAGTTTTTCGGGGACCGGAAGATTGAGCGAACTGCACATGTGCCGAACCTCCGCTCTCTTCCCAAAGATTACTGAAGAGAAGAAGATGGCACCCTTGAACTATGATGCCCTGAATCTCCAAAGAGTAAAGAGTTAGGGGGATTTAACCAGAATAACACTGGGGGGAGCAGGGAGGGGGTCTATGTAGTGTAGAGGGGTACGGGATTTTAATAAAAAATGGTTTGGTTCTCCTTTAAGCATCTCTTATTCCTAGGTGGTTTTCATTTAAGCCTGGCTTTAGCAAAAACATGGTTACAGATATTGAAAACTGTGATCAGACATTCAGCTGTAGCTCCAAGGACATCTAAGAAATCTAACCCAAATCTAGCCCTAACCAACCTTCTTGCTGGGCTTTAAGGTATATCTAGAACAGTGATCCCCAACCAGTAGCTCGTGAGCAACATGTTGCTCTCCAACCCATTGGATGTTGCTCTCAGTGTCCTCAAAGCAGGTGCTTATTTTTGAATTCCAGACTTGGAGGCAAGTTTTGGTTGTATAAAAACCAGGTGCACTGCCAAACAGAGCCTCAATGTAGGTTGACAATCCACATGGGGCTACTAAATGGCCAATCACAGCACTTATTTGGCACCCCAAGAACATTTTTCATGCTAGTGTTGCTCTCCAACTCCAACTTTTACTTCTGAATGTTGCTCACGGGTTCAAAAGGTTGGGGATTCCTGATCTAGAAGAAGAAGTATTCTCTCCTAATCTCAGGGTCGGACTGGACCGGCAGATCACTGGAAAAAAATCTGTAAAGGCAGGACCAGACTTGTGGAGAGGCCACCAAGGCCCGGGCCTAGGGTGGCAGAATTTTAGGGGACGGCATGCCACCCAACCACACCCACATTTGTTCAGAAATACTGGGTATGAGCAGGAGATACAATAGTTTCCTGTGCACCAATACCCATTGCTGTGGTCCTGATGATGAAAATTTGCACTAATAAAAGGGAGAGGACGAGGGCAACGAACGACAGTGGGCCTAGGGAGCCCGCTATGTAAATCCAACCCTGCTGATAGGACCTGGCCCTTGTGGGCCCTGCTGTGGTGGGTCAGACTCGATCCCCATGGCAGCCTGAGCTACTATTTGGCCTCCCCCCCCAGCCGATTACGGCTACAAGAAGAGATAAGAAGGTATGGGCTGGCGAGGGACGGGCAGCAGAGGGGGGTTGCGGCTGGAGCTGAGGGCCTGGGGGATGGCCAGTGGGCATACACTCCCCCCCCCAGTCTGACACTGCCTAATCTCCAAAAAACATTTCAGAAGTGCTGACTAAGAGTGTGTAATATGAAGATGAAAATGAGGAATGTCCATATTTGGTGGCCCTTATGGTAGCCCTTATGGTGGCTTATGACTTGACCTTATGTTTGGCATGAAAAAAATATAGTATGCTGCAGCTTTATTGACTTTGTAAACTTTTTTGCTATACTCAGATCATTGACAGTAAGGCTTCAACATCACAGCATTATGGGATTCACCAGTCGCCAACTTGAGTTGTATTGGCATCTGAGTAAACTTTCCGTTAGGCATGCAAGCTAAACAAAATGCAGATGCAGAAACATGCTGTTTGGACCTTTATGTTCTTGTACAGGTATTTTATTCTTTCTGCACCAGAACACTTCCAACCTAATGAACAGCACAACCAGCCAGCCACTTGCTAAGAACCTGTAAAACATTAAGAAAAAGGTGCCTCGTATATCAGGGATCTAATAAAATATTACAAATAGCACTTTTCATCAAAAAGTCAGCATTTCTCTCAACAGATAAGGAATGGCTGTCATTTAGAGTAGACTGCCTAGAAGCAGTTAGGGGCATGGAGAGGTGCAAGGGCAGTGCATGCTGTATTTCATAAGACCGGCAGCAAGGCAGCCATCACAGGTCATATGATAATGTCTTTCTCTAAAGGGGTATTCATTCCCCAAAGGCAGATGAACATTTCTCACACCCTGCTGAGTAATGTCAGTGTTTTAAAAAAAAATGGTTTTTAAATGGGATGCTTTTCTTTACGATTCAGCGGGCAGGCTCTGAGAATCAGTGGGAACCCTCAAGGTACAGAAAGAACCGAAGAAGGAGGGGGTGGCTCTAATACTTGGCAAATTAACTTATTCATTTCCTTAGCTATGCAGAAATAATTGTACTACCTGCTCTCCTGGAAACAGAAGTGGTCAGACTGTGCTGCAGAATAATGCCTATAAAGAAATTGCATTTGCATAAATGTGTAATGTTAGACATAATATAGCTGATATATATCATATAAGCCATTTGTATAAGAGAAACGAAGGGGTTATTTATCCGAATTGATCTCAATATTTTCTGAAAAAACTCAGACCAAATCTGCACAGGTTTTTCCGGCTTATTTATTAATACACTTTCCCGAAAATTCTGTTTGAGGGAAAAAAATCAAATTTTTGCCCGAAAACCCCAAAAACTTTGGATTATTGCATGAAACCCAGCTCAGATCAATAAATCTTTGGGACTTCTCCCATTGACTTATATGCAACCTTGGAAGGTCTGAGATGCTGGATTTTCGGATTCTAACTTTTTCCATCCTCTGGGTATAATAAATTCCGAAAAATTCTTGTATTTTTTAAATACCAATTTTATACAAAAAATTCTGAAATTTTTCGGAATTTCTGCATTTGGAGTTTAGTAAATAACCCCCTAAGTCTTCTGGGATCTCTGTTGGGAGGCTGTCAGTATGGCTTGCCTTCTACATCATTTTCCATGGACAACATGGCGCCATTAAGGATATATTTATACGTGGGTTGGGGTGTTTTAGTGGTGAGACAAGGTGAAAACCTTGTCCCAGGAAGTACTTTATCAGGGGCTGTCCCTAGTAACACTGGAAGAGTATTTTCTTTTTAATGGAAATTTGATTTTAATGAGAGCACAACTGCTCTTTCACCCCATTCTGGTGAGCATGAGAGGTGCACCAATAGATTTGCTGATTCATGTTGCAGCAGACCCCTGAACCATAATACTCACTCTCTTATAATTGCAGCACGGATTTACAAGTTAAATAAAGCAATTGCTACAATTTCATCCTAACTGATCCCCCTTCCATTGCTTGGGCCCCCTATGGATGCCAACTGCTCTAACATCTTATAAGCTTGTCCTTGGTATAAATGTTTTCACCATATCTTGCACAGTTATCACTAACCAATATCTACTGACCATCACGTATGTTCAAACTACCGCTGTGAACCAATTTTACATACTCAGATACTTCTGGTATATACTTATGGCTCATGGTGTTGTGTTTACACTGACATATCCACCACTTATGCCATTTGTGGAGCAGCACCACCACTTTATGAGGCACATTTTTCAAAGTCTGAATTTATCTCAATATAAATATCAAAAAAAAATCAGATCAAATTGGCACAGGTTTTTTCGGCTTATTTGTTAATACTTTTTCCCAAAAATTTTGTTTGCGAGAAAAAACCTAAAAAAATTTTAAAGAATTTTCGGTTTTTCCACCAGATTTATGCCAGAAAACTCCTAAGTACTCAGGTTATTGCACGAAACACAGCGCAGATCAAAAAAACTTTGGGACTTCTCCCATTGACTTATATGTAACCTTGGAAGGTCTGAGATGCCGGATTTTCAGGATTCTGACTTTTTCCATCCTCTGGTTAAATTGTGATTTTATACTAAAAAATAGGGATACACCGAATCCAGGATTCGGTTCGGGATGCAGCCAGGATTCGTCCTTTTTCAGCAGAATTCTGATTCATTCAAATCTTTCTACAAATGCAATTTGCATATGCAAATTAGGGATGGGGAGGGAAATCGCTTGACTTTTTGTAACAAAACAAGGAAGTAAAAAATGTTTTCTCCTTCCCACCCCTAATTTGCATATGCAAATTGCATATGCAAATTAGGATTCAGATTCAGTTCGATATTTGGCCGAATCTTTCGCAAAGGATTCTAGGGTTCGGCCGAATCCAAAATAGTGGATTCGGTGCATCCCTACTAAAAAAACACACATTTTTCGTATTTTCTGCATTCAGAGTTTAGTAAATAACCCCCTATATGTCCAAACCTCTTCTTTCCCCTCTTCCACTAACTCAATGTCTCATTTTTTCTGTACAGTGATCTCTTTCACTTCTGCAACTGTCTCCTGCACCTTTCGCTCTCCCACCAGCCTCCAGTTCCTAGTTCTCCTGTTTTCACCCTTCTATCTCACCCTTTTTGGATAATATCAACTAGAATACAAATCGGAGCATTGCCGAGCAAATTGAATGGTGCAGAGATGTATGTTGCCCAATCATCATTATCTCCCATCCCATAATTCCTGCTGCACTCATTATACTGTATTCATCAGAATAGTCTTTTGGATGGCTCGATCAGAGTTATTATGTAATCATGTTTTATTTATAAAGTGCCCGCATATTTTCCAGCACAGAACATAAAAGGGAAGGTCATTAGAGAAGCAAAATGATAGCAACTATTTCAAAATGTGATGCCTAGATTTGATTATCTGCAATAAACCCAATGATCCAAACCTATGGAATGTAAGTGGAAAACACTACTGTAAGTTTTGGTCCTGAGTGTATGACCTTATAAAACACCTGAAATATCTTTGCTAGCACAAACAATGTCATAGGGTCTTAGAGGCAAATTAGCAATAACAAAACACTGGGCTTTCAACCGCACAGATTGTGGCAGAAATGATGTAGGAGACTCATAAAGCCAAGATGCTGTGTATTACATTGAAGACATCATCACAATGAAAGACATTCCCATATCTTATCTAGGAGAGTCGGCACCTAGCTTTCCTCTGTGATTTTCAGTTCTCAAATATGTCTGGCTTTATTATGCATGGATGATAAGGAAGAATAGCCAGCCCCCTCTCTAGGTGTAGACAGGCTGTGGATATTAGGTATTTCCCTAAAGTGGTATAAAAAGCAAAGGGTAGGACTCTTGGACTCCCTGTATGGATGAGAGTGGAGGGGCACGGAACACTGTGATTGAAACTAAAACTACCAGCACTGTCTGGCATTAGAGTATCTTAATAAACTGATATCCATTTGTCAAAGAACCACTTCTATCTAGATTAATTTTGTATGTGAAGCATGACACTTGAATCCAGTATGTATACAGTATAGAGTATATACTGTATGATATATTTGGAGGTATGATGGAAGTATTGATCTTGCTGTGTCTTTAAAAGAAACCTTGTCCACTGTAGCAGGGTCCTCAAGCCTACTTGATATTTTGTTGTGTTGTGCATATATTCAGTGCCTCTGCTTTGTGGGTTACAAAGAATATTACTTGGGTGGGGTTTGAGGAAATAGTACTAACACAAAAGTATAAACTATAGTATAACCATGAGTTTTACACAAGAGAAAAGACAATGCCTGATGGCTCTGAACAAGGAATTACAAAAAAAAGTGGGTGTCCAGGTATCGGTGAGCTACTGTTAAAGGGCCATCAAAAGCAGAAATATCCCTGAAGAGCTGTACTTTGTTCAGGCATGGGACCCCTTATATGGAAATCCATTAGCCAAAAAAGGTAAGAAGTCCATTTTAAGCACTGTATAGAAAAGTCATGTCACTGATACACTGTTATGTTACATTATGTATTTACATAGGCTCTGAGAAACTTCAACTGCAAGTTGCTGAAAATTGTATTCCTGAATACCTTCTTCCTTTTTTTGTTGGATCACAACCTAATTGTCATATTGTTTCCCTCTAGCCACTAGCCCAGTGATCCCCAACCAGTAGCTCGTGAGCAACATGTTGCCCACCAAGCCCTTGGATGTTGCTCCCAGTGGCCTCAAAGCAGGTGCTTATTTTTGAATCCCAGGCTTGGAGGCAAGTTTTGGTTGTATAAAACCAGTTATACTGCCAAACACAGCCTCAATGTAGGTTGACAATGCACATAGGGGCTATCAAATGGCCAATCACAGTACTTATTTGGCACCCCAAGAACATTTTTCATGCTAGTGTTGCTCCCCAACTCCTTTTACTTCTGAATGTTGCTCATGGCTTCAAAAGGTTGGGGATCCCTGCACTAGCCCATACCTCTTTCTGACTTCTTGTAAGAGGCCTATAACATGGCAGGAACAACCCTGTATAAAATAAACCTGTATACTCATCCCTGCAATTATTACACCTTGGATAATCCGCTTATTTCAGCCTCCAGTAGATGCAAACTTCATTTACTGGAAGACAGTTCCTTTCTCGCTGACACCTAAAAAGGGTTAAGATTCCATCTATCGTTTGCTCAAGTTACTAATAAGCTAAGAGGGCTTTTCTGGCACAGTACAGATGAACGCCACTTCCGCGTGATTTAACTGCAGAAAATGTCAGCTTTAAATAAATGATAAACACCATTAAGGCAGACATGGAAGAGGACCACATCTCATCAACATTATTCTGCCCTACGTGGCCTGTCCCTCTGATTCTCCCTCCCTTCCTTCACTAGTGCCTGGTTCTCTCCTACGGGATGGGTGGGGGAAGATCTTTAAAGGTCAGAACTGCCATTTCGGCTTTGCTTGCCAGCAAAAGGAAAATGCATGGAAATTGACGATTAAACTATGTTAAAAAGGAAGCTTAACCTCTTGCTTTATGGTGAGACTCAGGAGAGAATTTAGGGGCCATATATTTACAGTATAGATCTTTTTCCAGTAGAGTTGCTTGCAGTTGCAGTGTCTACACACAAAAAAAGGGAATTGACATAAGAGATGTGGATCTTTGGGTAATCATTCAATCAAACAGACACAGAGAAAGATCGTGCTCCCTCAGCATGTTTCCCCACTCACTTTCACACAGCACAGAAAATAATGTCCTCGCTCCTAATATGATAGATGCTCATTGCCCGGTAATACTATAACTGCCAGGCTGAAATATACATTTATAGTGGCTTTTAAAGCAGTGTCAGGCACAGTACAAAATATACAGTAGTTTATAAATATAAGAGCATGCAGTAGTTAAAGTATAACAGCATGCTACTCTCTTCATGGCACAAGGAGGCTGTCAGGGATCCATGTTGGACATTCTTGTAGGGGGCACATTTCTATCTCCCAGCTTACCTGTAGATGTACAGTTTTCAGTTGCGCTTGAAAGCAAATTGCTCTTGGTCATGCATGGCCTCAGTCCTTGGCCATAGTCTCATGCTGGCCACAACCAGAGTTCCAACTGGTGGGACTCTTAGAGGGCTTCATGTCAAATAATTGCATTACTTGTCACAAAGGAAAATGAAATCTAGTTTAAAGGGAGCAAAAACACTGTCCTACATTGCAGAACATGAGGATATGGGAAGATAGAGTGAAAAGGTGTTAAAGCAGAACTAAACCCTAAAATGAATATGGCTAAAATGACATACTTTATATACTGAACTTATTACACAAGGCTAAAGTTTCAGCTTGTCAATAGCAGCAATGATCCAGGACTTCAAACTTGTTACAGGGGGTCACCATCTTGGAAAGTGTCTGTGACACTCACATGCTCAGTGGGCTCTGAGCAGCTGTTGAGAAGCTAAGCTTAGGGCTCGTCACTAATTATCCAGCAGAAAATGAGGTTGGCCTGTAATATAAGCTGATGCTACAGGGCTTATTATTAAATTCTGATGCTAATTGAGCTGGTTTCTGTGCTGCCATGTAGTAATTATCTGTATTAATTACTAATCAGCCTTATATTGTGACATTCAGCTGAAAAGAAGATGGGGAGCTACTGGGGCATCTTTGGAGACACAGATCTTCCCTGCTAAAAGGCTGCAGTTGCTATGGACTGGTACAGAAGCCCAACGCATAATATACAACATTTATGTCCTACTTCTTTAGTTAAGCTTTAGTTCTCCTTTAACTTGAATCATGTCTGTATGGGGATTCAGGTTCACCAAGTTAGCAGGGGTCCAATTATTAGCCCATTTCTCACCTGGGTCCCCTAGGAGGAGGGCACAGCCAACAAGCAGAATGGGGCTCCAATGAATGAAAAATACCCCCCCCCCCACACACACATAAACCCACTCCTGATCTGCTCTGGTCATGCCCCATGATGCACCCAAACCCTGTCTATGATGCACCCAAACCCTGTCCGTGGTGCACCCAAACCCTGTCCATGATGCACCCAATCTCTGTCCATGATGCACCCAAACCCTGTCCATGATGCACCCAAACCCTGTCTATGATGCACCCAAACCCTGTCTATGATGCACTCAAACCCTGTCCATGATGCACCCAAACCCTGTCCATGATGCACCCAATCTCTGTCAATGATGCACCCAAACCATGCACCCAAACCCTGTCCATGATGCACCCAAACTCTGTCTATGATGCACCCAAACCCTGTCCATGATGCACCCAAACACAGCCCAATACCTCCAATTGTATTTTCAATTCTCTCAAGCCCCTTTGCCACAGGGTATTTTACTGCAGTAGCCCCTGTTGTACTGCTGGGGAGTTGAGAATACAGGTTATGGCAGGGGTCCCCAACCACCGGGCCGCAGACAGTCTTGAACAGGGCCGCCAAACCTAGCGACCAATTAACACGGATTTGGACGCCAGCACGCCAGAATTGGACAACGACCCACCCGAACTCCCCAGAGAGAGAAAGGAAATTATTATTATTATTATTACAGAGAAAAAGGAAATCATTCATAAAAATGTATATATATTTACTGTGTATATAGGAAATGGCCTTTTTGTAATTCGCATTCCCTTTCTGGATAACAGGATTCCAAATAACGGATCCCATACCTGCACACTCTTATACTCGCACACAAACAGACATATACTCATATATAATGCTGTACATGTATTCACATACACAAGCAAACACATAGTTTATGTACATATAAATATGTGGATTTTATTTTCCAAGGGTCCCTTGAAGAGAACTGGCTGTTTACGAATTCAGAGGCAGATACATTAATAACAAGTTCAATAAAAAACAAATGTGCCTTTTGCAACCGACAAGGTTGGCAGTGCCTGCAGCCATGTGCTAGGAAGTCTTGGTACTACTACGCAGGACCAAAGAAGGATTGTTCCCCAGAAACGCTGCAAAGTTTCAGCATCACTAGCTGCTGTCCATGGTACCGCATATACAAAGCAGCAGCATTTTTTATTTATCCAGATTTTCTTGGGTAGGTTAAAAATGTATAAATACCTCTGGTGTTGTAGCCATAATGGAATAAAAAGAAAGTTAACTGCTCTCTAACCACAGCTGGGCTGCAGTGCATTCTGGGTAGACATAATCATTTCATAAATTCCTTTTCTATTACACACAAAAAAGCAGCCTATGCCTCAGATGGAACTTTACTAGGTATAGCGAGTAGTGATGGGCGAATAAATTTGCAAGCCGCAAATTCATGGCAAATTTCTACATTTTGCCCCCAGCGAATAAATTTTAAAAAACTGCAGCGAAAATTCACAACCCAAAAATCCACTGCATCAAAAAAATTTCGGCACATAATAGTCGCGCGCATAAAAATTATCGGGCGTCAAAATTATGCGGACACCCATTGACTTTAATGCATTTGGACAAAATAGGCATGCGTATAAAAATTGTCGTGGGTGTCAAAATTGAAGTGTCTCAAAATTATTTTGAAGCCCATTGACTTCAATGCGTTTTACAAATTTTTCTGTTTCGCGAATTTCACTGTAAATTCGATAATTTTTCGGTGAAACGGGACTCGACTCCAATAAAGGTTTTTTTTTGTTTTTGCATCAAGTTCCCGTGAGTGCCGCATTCTGCTCTATTTATTATATATATATATATATATATATACAGTATATCATATTTTACATGCTTAAGTAAGCCTTGGCTAATGTTCCTGAGCCGGCATGATATCAAGTTTTGAATTATCTACTTCATACTGCTGGGCTCTTTGCAAAGCCTCCCAAACCTTCATGAATTATTTGGCTATATCTGTACTTACTTACTTCTTCAAATCCAACTTCTCTCATATCTTGTGCTCAGTAAGAAGTATTGAGGATCCCAGCAGGGCCCCTGATCAGAATACTGAAATCCTCTTTCTCATAAACATTTTAATCCTGTTCCACTGGATTTTTCCTTCCAATGTAAATGAGCCCCTAACTAGGTTAGACCCTTCAACCTTTTTAAAGCAGGCATCTCTGCATCCTGTATCGTTTATTGTCAGTTAGGTGATTTAACCCTGTAGTAAACATCGAAATGAACTGGGGATTGGAATATGGATTTACAAGTGCCTGGATTTAAAGGGGGCATACATAAAATTTGCTCTATCCAAATGTTGCTGGACTACGACTCCCAGCATTATGGGAGCTTAGCATAGAGATTGATTCTTAAAGCAGCACTGCACTCCAGAGTCAGTGAACCATTTGTATGCGGGAGGATCCTCCAATGAGAATCTTGCCTGCTGTGCTTACACTTCTTCTTATAGGTGTTTGTAGGTACCACTAAAGTCCCAGCAGTTTTCAAAGCAACTATATTTTGCAATCTGCCATGAAACAGAATCTGATAATAAGATGCAAGTCAGAATTTTTCAGGGACAGATAAATTCACTTTTTTTATACCCATTTTCCCTTCAGTTGTTTAATTAGACAAATTCTTTTATCTCCTGTGCCCAAGATACCAGCCTTTATTTATATAAGAGGGTGGGATATTTCCCTGCAGTCTGGTGGTTTAATAGTCGGACACAAAGGGGCAGATTTACATAGGGTCGAATATCGAGGGTTAATTAACCCTCGATATTCGACTGTCGAAGTTAAATCCTTCGACTTTGATGTCGAAGGATTTAACGCAATTAGTTCGATCGAACGAAAAATCGTTTGATCGAGCGATTAAATCCTTCGAATCGAGCGATTTAAAGGATTTTAATCCATCGATCGAACGATTTTTCTACGACCAGAAATTTGTTAGAAAGCCTATGGGGACCTTCCTAACATTGATGCTCGGTAGGTTTTAGGTGGCGAAGTAGGGGGTCGCCGTTTTTTTTAAAAGAGACAGTACTTCGACTATCAAATGGTCGAACGATTTTTAGTTCGATACGTTCGATTCGAAGTCGAAGTAGCCAATTCGATGGTCGAAGTAGCCAAAAAAGAACTTCGAAATTCAAAGTTTTCTGCTTTCGAATCCTTCACTTGAGCTAAGTAAATGTGCCCCAAAGTGTACAAAGAATATAATATAGTGAATAACAACGGATACAAATTTTGAGCCAGTTTGCAACCTTACTGTGCACACATGGTGATAACTCATTTATATATGCAACCTCTCAGCCTTCCAGAATTGCCATGCAGTCAGTGCAAACCCACCAACTACATAAGTGCAGCAGATGCTGGCAGGATAAGATGAAATTTACTAATCCATACTAGAGAAACCATGCAGAATGCCACACTTTCATTGCAGCAACCCCCCTTAATAAATGCCCCCTACTGTGCCAAAGATATTATATGTACAGTGCTGCATAGATCTAGTAGGGCTATTATGGAACAGAAGAAATGATTATTATAATTATCGGCAGCACAGCCTGGGATGGGTGCTTTTCTTTAGCTTGGCATTCAGCTATTGTATTGTGTTGTGCTGCCATCTGCAGGAAATTAGCCAAGTTGCAACCTGTCTCAGTTTGATTTTTAATGTACCGTAATGGTGGCTTTCTTGGGCTTAAAGACAAACGCATTGTTCCTTAATGTTTTTAATGCCTTATCCAAAACATCCGCTGGCACCAGGACCACAACTTGGCCTCCGATAAAAGAAAGAAATTCTGCCAAGACCAGTTTTTAATCTCAGATGGGGGCCTTAAATGCCTGCGTGGAAGACAGATTTGCATGGAATCTGGATGGAGGCTCAGGAAAGCTTGAGTGTGTTTGAAAAAAGCTCCTTTCATCTGGGGCCAAATGATAGTTCATTTAGCACTGCAATTAACAGGCCTTATCAGCTCTCAATTAATGTGAGGTTTTCTGACAATTAATGTGGATGTCTTCATTCCCAGTTTTGCATCTTGTTGGATAACTCCGTGAAAGGGGTGTCTATAGCTCTGGTCTCCAAAAATGTAAATAAAATAAAGCTGACATTTCTCTTTTTTGGTACTTTTAGGGGGTTATTTATCAAAGTTCTATATTTTCTGGTTGGACTTTTAAAGGACCAGTAACATAAAAAATGTGTTTGTACTTAACAAAAAAAAACACCAAGACACTTTTAACTTTAAATTCGCAAAGTCTATATTAAGAAATAACTTACCGATTCTCCGCTTGCGCTCTTCTTCAGAAACGGCGACAGGGCGACGATCCATCATGCGGTGCTCGATTTTTCCTCCCCTTGCCTTCTATAGGAGATAGGCAGCGAGGAGAAATCGAGCGACGCACAATTGATCGGCGCCCTGTCGCCGTTTCTAAAGAGGAGCGCAAGCAGAGAAACGGTAAGTTATTTCTTAATAAAGACTTTAAAGAATTTAAGTTAAAAGTGTCTTGGTGTTTTTTTTTCGTTAAGTACAAACAAATTTTTTTTTTAAAAAAAAAAAAAACAAAATTGTTACAGGTCCTTTAAAGGGGAAAACCACCATTCTTTTGCAGAAAAAAAAACTTGAATTTTTTTGTGATTTATTAAACCCGGTGGTGTTAAAATAAAAAAAGTATTCCAAATTGGACCTGCAGAGTTCATGCAAACTCAATGGAAGATGTCCAGAAGATATCCTGATTTGCGCTGGGTTTCCGAAAAAAGTTGCAGTATTCTGGCGTCAAATCTGAAAAAGTCTCGTATTTTATTGAGACTTTTCCCGCACAAGAACTTTTCAGGAAAATTTATTAATGATGAACAGGGGGAAAAGGTCTGTGCGGATTTGGTGGAAGTGGGTTTCCAAAAATAGTGAGATAAATACAGATTTTGATAAATAACCCACTGGTTGTCAGAAATAAGGGGTAATTAAAGGGGAACTAATGGTTGGTGTGAATATATATATATATATATATATATATATATATATAGTCCAAGGAGGAGTCGGCACTCACGATACTAGGTTCAAACTTGACTGGGTGCAGTGTCCAATATATTAGAAAACCTCTCCCACAAATAAGGTCCGAACTCTCAGGTCTTACACAATAATAAAAAAAAATGTTTTATTTAAATGGAAGACTAACGTTTTGGCTTTTCCGAGGCCTTTCTCAAAGTGTATATATATATATATATATATATATATATATATAAACATAAAACAAATTAAAAATTAAACATAGGTGCCTAAAAAGCATCCCAAGTTATGATAATTTAATTTGGCCACTGCAGGCTCTATTCCATTGGAGTTTTGCATCATGGTTTTTTATTATCGAAAAAGCTAAACATTGAAGTTCTGTGGATGCTGGGCTGAGAGAGTGCTCTAATAGACAAGATCTATAATATAGTGTTTGGCATTATAAATAATAAAATGCACTTGTGAAGCAGATTTGTCCTACCCTCTCCGAAGACTCATTCCTACATGTCCGCCCACCCACTGAATAGATCTAACCACCCGTCCCAATGCACCGCCCAACCCATCCATTGGACCTAAAATCCTGCCACCCAATGGGTCTAAATGCCCAGCCACCCAATGGACCTAAATGTTTGGCCAATGCAATGCCACCCATCCAACAGTCACTTAACCAGCCACCCAATGCACCACCCGCAAAAAAAAAGGACTAGACATCCTCTTTAAAGTGAGGACAGTTCCCCTTTAATAAATACAAATACAATTACAAATAAATACAAATTTAAAGCCTTATTCAGCTTAAAAGGTTCATAGAAATGAAAGAGAAGAAATAGGTCATATTTTCAATTTAACAGTTGCAGTTACCGCAGTAATTCAACTGTAAAGATAGGAGCAAACAAGATATTTCTCTGTATAACAATTGAATAGCATACATTTGCTGCAGACATGCCGAGGCACAAGTTTCTCCAAGTCCAGGTGATGCAGGTCAAGCTATCATAGCTCTTAAATAAACCTCCTCTGGATACTCGTCTTGGAATGCTCACAGGAGCAGGAAACTGATGGGGCAGAAGTGATGTCTTAAGAGGATATCACTTCTGCAAACCATTGGCTTTGGTGTTGTTAATTTACTACAAACCACAACTCAGGAGCAATTGACCAAAAAATATGTTTACTCCTGGCAGCAGCGCAGATTCATGACTCCTCTGGGCTTGGTTACTTTGCTACTTTGCTTGGTGGTAAATATCTTCTTTAACAAATCTTGACCGTCAAGTCTAGCCCAATCGCTAGATAAATACAGCACTTCTTAGTCTTCTTATTAAAGAAATTGCACAGAAAGAAACCGAATATTAATTTCACGGTGACATGGTATTAATCACATATGCATATACAGTTTATATTCATGAGCAGTTAGATGATAATTAGGCAATCCATATCTCTTTAAGGGAATGTTATTAATATGAGCACGATGCATGAACATCTATTTGCAATCACTAGCATGAAAAGGATCCACAGGTCAAACTTTGAAGAAGTAATCGAGAGAACATTTATAAATTGAGGTGAAAGTTGAGATATATTATATTAAGTCTCCTTCCACAGACCTACAAACCTACATATAAGCATTTCCCAGAATGATAAGGGGTGAGAATAATGGATAATTAATGGTAGGAGACCTCATGGCAAAGCAATCACATAAGGCTTGCAATGAACATAGCTAAAGCCATGGTGTCCTGCTGAGACAATGACTAATATGAAATCAGGGTGGAAGGAGGCATCTCTTGATGCTTTGTGCTTTGTTTTTTTTGAGGGTCCAGAAGAGGTAACTGCCTCATGCCACAAATATATATACAGTAGGTGTGAAAAATAATATGGAGATAGTAGGACAAATTGGTGACAGTAACACTGGGGCACATTTATAAACACTGGCAATAAGCCATAGCAACCAATCAGTGATTGGCTTTTCTTCAGCCAGCTGCAGGCTGCAAATTGAAAGCAAAAATGTCATTAGTCACCCAATCAAGTGTAAATTTGCCTAGTGAGCTCTTGTGCTGGCAAACCCTCAGACCTACAAGAGGGCTGTGTGTTGTTTCAACATTTTTTATATAATAATCAACATTTTGCTTTTAAGTTGTAGAATATCTTAAGGCCAATCAATAGAGCCTACTTAGAGAGTCTTCTTCCCACTTTGGTCCTAAGGAGAAACCTGGTCTATTTCTCAACCCCCTCAAAATTGCTAAAGTATCATTTATTTTCTATCCAACCCCCTGTTTAGGGTAAAATATTCTTCACATCCATTACTTTCTTCATGCATCCATCTTGAGGGCAATTTAAAGGAGAACCAAACCCTTGCAAATAAAAAACCCTACCCCCTACCTGCTCCCCCCACCAGCCTAGGTGTTACCTTTGGTAAATGCCCCTAACTCTTTACTTACCCCTCGGTGCAGATTCAGGGCATCGGAGTTCACAGGCGCCATCTTCTTCTCTCTGGTAATCTTCAGGAAGAGACGCCATGTCAACACATGCGCAGTTGGAGCAAACTTCTGTTTCTCAACAACTGCACATGCACTGAAAGTCATGGAAATTGCCGAAGTGCCAGAAGAAGACCCGAAGATTACCGAAGAAGGAGATGGCGCCCATGAACTCCGATGCCCTGAATCTGCACCGAGGGGTAAGTAAAGAGGTAGGGGCATTTACCAAAGGTACCACCTAGGCTGGGAGGGGAGCAGGGAGGGGGTCTGTGTAGGGTAGGGGGTATATGGGTTTCTATTAGCAAAGGTTTGATTCTCCTTGAAGGCATGATTGGGTTAAACAAAAACATCCTCCAAAATTGAGCAGTTCACAAGCTCACCGACTGTAGAAAGGCTAGGTCAGCTCAAGGAACATTTAGGGTTAAATAATAACATGCCACAACATTCATAAAACTCAATTGCATTGAGTTACAAACAGAGGGAGATGTTGCCATGGAAACTCTGTATTTATCTACCTAATTAAGGGGGGAAAGCAGCTTGCATATTGGATGGCAGAGCAGTTTTGTTAGCCTGTATTTAACTGGCAGGTTGAGTGTCAAAATCGAATATGATTTCTGCTAATCACCTTCCGGTTATTAACGGCAGAGGCTTGGGAGAGGGAGATGTGGGAGGGGTGGCATTAAGTGCAGCGAGTGAAAGAATATGAAAGGTGAGAGGAGCGGACGGCTAACAGAAGAGAAGAAAGAAGACAATAAGGATTACATGCCGAGAAGGACAAAGGAAAGTTTTTTTACAAAAGCCTGCAATTACTGGCATGGCGGAGTGTGTAGAAATTGTTACTTGACATAACATTTTTTTTACTGTTTTTTGGGTGTCCTTTGACCATTTCTAATTCCTTTTACTATTACTGAAAGAGTTGTATCTTTTTTCTTCAAGGCCAAGTTCACTTTACCATTTAGGGTAAGGTCACACCTGGAGATCCGAGGAGATTTAGTCATTCGGCGACTAATCGCCTGTTCTTTGGGGTGACTAATCTCCCCAAACTGCTTCCCCTTGTCTTCTGCCTGCTAGAATGAGAAATCGCCTGCGATATGGCACTCGCAAGGAAAACCTCAGGTGACTTCGGAAAACGAAGTGCTGCGAGTGCCATGCCACAGACGATTTCTCATTCTAACAGGAGGAAGACGAGAAAGCAGTTTGGGGAGATTAGTACTTGATAGCCCGGGCCAATACTCCTATTAGTAGAAAACTTGGCACTGCACAAAACATGCTTTATTGAAGATTATTTTTTCCATCAAAGGAGAAGAAAAGTCGTCTTGCACTTGGGGTGCCAAATGTTAGGCACTGCAAAGTGATTGTATTGATTTACCTGAAACCCCCTGGTTCAGTGCTCCTATCAGCAGAAAACTGCACCAGCCCGGGGTTATACCGGTGAGCACCACGGAGTGATCCTCTTCTTTCTTCGCACGGCTGCGCATGAGCAGTAGAGCGAAAAGCCAAACTTTACCTAAAAAGTCGGCTATTTCGTTCTACTGCACATACGTCTGCCACTGGGAAATGTAAAGAAAGAAGAAGCTGGAAGAGGATCGCTCCATGGAGCTCACTGAAAGAACCCTGGGCAGGTGCAGTTTTCTGCTGATAGGAGCACCGGCTCAGGGTGTTTTAGGTAAGTGACTACAATCACTTGGGGGTGCCTAACATTTGATACCCCCAAGTGCAAGAAGACTTTCCTTCTCCTTTAAAGAAAATGCACTAATAGCCTGTAAAATATATAGTGGATAATGTACTCCTACTGTAATTTATAAAGATATTATATGTTACAGAACAGTTACGTGACCATATAAAAGGGAGCTTAGTGATGTCATCAATAATTAATAGTGCTTTCTGTTGTCACTTTTGTCATATGACTCACAGAAATGTGTGTATTATAAAAAGCAATGTGTAACCAGAGTACCATGACCTATATAAAAGCATATGGGCTTAAATACTGATCATTCCTAGGGGCAAATTTACTTATGGTCGAATATCGAGGGTTAATTAACCCTCGATATTCGACTGCCGAATTGAAAACCTTCGAGGATCGAAGTAGAAGGATTTACCGCAAATAGTTCGATCGAACGAAAAATCGTTCGATCAAACGATTAAATCCTTCGAATCGTTCGGTTCGAAGGATTTTAGTCCATCGATCGAACGATTTTTCTTCGCCCTAAAAATTGTTCCAAAGCCTATGAGGACCTTCCCCATAGGCTAACATTGACTTCGGTAGGTTTTAGGTCGCGAACTAGGGGGTCGAAGTTTTTTTTAAAGAGACAGTACTTCGACTATCGAATGGTCGAATAGTCAAACGATTTTTATTTCAAATCGTTCGATTCAAAGTCGTAGTCGAAGTAGCCAATTCGATGGTCGAAGTAGCCAAAAAACATTCGAAATCAGAATTTTTTCTTTATTCTATTCCTTCACTCGAACTAAGTAAATGGGCCCCCTAGTGTACACGTGGGGCTCATGTTATAATGCAGAGCAACTGCACAGATGCAGTTTTAGTTCCTAATGTCCCCAGCATGAATAAGAGCTGAACACAACACACTAGTCATGCTTTTCCATTGTTTGTTTTGCTTCCCACCTTTGTTTTTCAGGTCTGTTTTCTAAAATACTATTTTCATCATGGATTGAAATAAAGTGTTCCATTAAATGAGGCAAAATGTTTCCCTCTGCAATTAAAAAGGGGGAACAGATTACAGAGCAACATCAGGGGGAAAAAAAATCATGTACGTTAACCGCCAGTGTAAAATTGTGTTCATTTGCATCTAAAAATCACATCCAGTCTGGCTGGGGAAAAGAGCTGAAGCTTATATAGTCACATCATCACACTAGAGAGTCTGTTTTTTTTATGCATTAGACACAAAATCACTGGCTGGATTTCCACAACATGCAGTCATTCTTCATCTTCCTGCGACTTGCAGGGTATGTCAGTGACAGCATGGCAGCTAGTGATGGGAATGTGCGGGGGCAAAGAGACAAAGAATGGGCAGCCAGAGGCAGATGAATGAACAGTCTACCCATAGCTATAGCCTAGGGACCCAGTGTGATCAAGGGCCCATTTCTTTTTTCTTTTAATATTTATTTAATTATATTATGATATAATATTTTATTTGCGCTGCAGGGAGAAGAAGGCAGGCAAGGTGTGTGCTTGCGCCCCAATGCATACAGATCCAGTAATGTCACTGGTATACTGAACCCGACCTGGCATAGAGAGCTGGGGTGTATGTAGGGTTGCCACCTTTTATAAAAAATGTTACCGGCTGCTGGGGGCGGTGTCAAAAGGGGCAGGGCCACGCAACAGAGACCCGCGGACGCTAGAAGAGGCAAAAGAAAAGGTAAGTTGCAGGGGATTGGGGGCAGGCCGAGGGCTCCTTTTGATCGTATTACAAATTTACCGGCAGCTACATTGCCGGTAAATTTGTAATACCAGCCCCAGCCTTGGCAGGTATTTTACCGGCTAGGCCGGTAAAATACCGGCCGGGTGACAACCCTAGGTGTATGCTTGCCTGGATCCGCACGCATCCCAGCAGTAGCCTCGAAAGGGACCCTGTGTGAATGTAGACCCTCATTAAGCACTGTGGGCTGCTAAGAAGAGTAAAAGATAAACGTGCTCAGAAGCTGGTGGAAATAAGGCAAGTTCAGAATTTAAAAAATAAACAGTTGACTACAAACAGGCACAGAACAGGCAGCTAAAATGCAAATACAGGTATGGGACCTGTTATCCAGAATGCTTAGGACCTGGGATTTTCAGGATAAGTGGTCTTTCTGTAAGCTGTATCTACAGTCCGATTTTTTCTGGTTGGACTTTTAAAGGGGGAGACCACTATTTTTTTTCGTAGGAAAAAAACCTCAGTTTTCCTGATTTATTTAGTGGTGTAACCAGATGTTACTGGGCCCCGCAACAAATTATTTCTTGGGCCACCAACATATCCAGAGATTGTCCTTTTTTACAACAATATGCTGAAATTGCTTTTTATTTGGCACACATGAGGCCCCCTATACCTCCTGCCCCCTCCCCCCGATGGTGTTAAAAGTCCAAATAAAAAAGTACTCCAACTCAGACCTGCCGAGTTCATGTAGAAGTCAATAGCAAATGTCCCGAAGATTTCCTGATCTGAGTTAGGTATCCAAAAATGTTGCGCTACTCGGACGTCAAATCCGAAAACTACGCGGATTCAGATTTTTTTACGATCTTTTCCTGCACAAGAATTTTTCAGGTAAATTAAATGATAAATAGGTGGGAAGGCTGTGCGAATTTGATCGGAGTGGCTTTCCAAAAATACTAAGATAAATGCAGATTTTGATAGATAACCCCCTAAGTCATTTAAACATTAATTAAACTTAATACGATTATCTAGCATCCAATAAGCATTAATTATATGTTAGTTGTGATCAAGTCCTGTTTTGTTATAACAGAGAAGAAAATTTCTAATTATTTGATTAAAATGGGAGATGACCTTCATATAATTTGGAGCTTTTTGGATAACAAAGCCCATACCTATATAAGGAAATCAACACCAACTGATACAAACAGGCAAATAATGGGCAACTAAGACTGATATAGTAAATAAAGAGGATGAAAATGTATTTGTGCACACATATACACAGCTAAATGTGTAACATTTACAGTATAAAGAAAGGAAAACATGAGGAATATCAGTAAGGTTGAGAACCTTGGCTTAAGCCATAGTATTGAAGAGTGCCCATATTGCTGCAAACAGTAATTGTTTTAATTGTGTAGGGATGTGAAAATTTAGACACCCTTACACATTATTGACAGGCACATCCCTAGTAGTATGGACGCCTAAGTGGGTCCTTATGGGGACCTTGTGCTTATATAACCCCTGTAGTTCTCAGTGTACACCAGATGGCACTGTGTCAGAGTATAAAGGTGTTGGAAACCATGGGGTCTGGGTCCATTGCATTAGCTCAACCAAGCAGGCTGGAAAGGAATGGGTATTGTTGACCCTAGGCGCATGGGCCCTAGTAAAGTGATAGCATACTCCTTTATAGATCACTCTAGGGGTGATAGAGAGGATATATAGTTGAGCAGCTCAAGGCTCCGATGAGGATATTAGAGGGATTAAGATCCCAGGGTATTACTGTCCCATAGTAGGGACTAAAGTGTTGAGACTAGGGATGATAGGAATTCCCTTAGACTGCCACTCAAAGAGATCCTGAAAACTGGGCAATACCCCTCACAAGCTGCAACTCTCTCTGCTTTGTATTCTCTCGCCTGCAGGGATTCAGCCTATACTGGTACTGAGTATATGCTTCCTTTATGCTATCTGATTGTTCTGAATACTCCATTGTGGATATGTGCTATGTTTAAATAAATATACTGTTCTGGTTAAGCATTAAAGAACTACTGGCGCCCATTTAATGTGCGATTGCACCTGGTTACAGTTACACTACACCCTGCTGCGAGGGCTTACCCCTTTTTACTAAGGGTTTTTTTTTTATATTTTGCATGCCCACTTTGAGGCTGGAAGTGTAGTGACGTATCCCTCCCTAGCTGTGAATTCTTGTCTGCATTTTTTGCTATAGTATAAGCAAGAGGATCCTGTGCCATTTTGTTTCTGTACAAAGAAAGGAGTTAAGGGATGCCCGGGAGGACAATCAGCAGGTCCCAGCTTGTGTTCTATTAACACGCAGTAAGATTAATGACAGACACTGTCTGGTATAAGAAAATTGTAAGGGACAGGAGCCTCAGCGCGTTATAATTCTCAGATATGAGTGAGAAAAATAAAATATATGATCCACTTTATGCTCTGATCGGTGGCCACTTCATATATAGCAGAAAAGCAAATGGCTGATTGCTGTTATACTTCCTTCCCCACCTTATAATCACTTTCTCTATCTACTTTTTCTTCTTTTCCAGATTTCGTGCTCAGCCAGGCTCCATCTCCTTCTTATTATCTGAAACTTGCAGGAAGACGGGACAATGCAGTAGAGGAGGCAAAATCTCAAAGGAAAATGATTGTCGAGAATTTATTTTTCTCCTGCCCCATGAAGAAATTGAAAACTGCTTTTCAAATAAAAGATGTGATTTTTTTTTTTTTACTTTTGGCAATGCAAGGTGATATATGAAAACATATTTGGGAACAAAAAAGATCCCTTTTTAGACAGGCGACTGCAGTTTAGTAAACCATTTCTCTTCTGTGGGGTATTTTTATTTTTTTATGTTCATTTTTGTGCAAGTCATTGTCACTCTCTCTTGCACAAATATACAGTATATAAGTTTGCTTACAGCTGTGTCTGCTTCATCTATAACAGGGAAATCATTACTATTTAATTAATTTGAGTTTGTAGTCAAACTAGTGCACCCCTCACATTTTTTCCATGTGCTTAATTAAAATTAATATTTGAACCAATGTTATTATACACCAGCTTAGAACTCTTATTTTTCTCCCACCAATAAATCTGATGTCCAATTTAATTCTAAATAAATAAGATCCGATCTTTATTTTATAGCAGATGTGCCCAGTTCCAGGGCTTAAGGACCTTAACAGAGTCTTATTATTCGTTTTATCCGCAGTTAATGACAGATATGTTGCTGACTCACTAACACCCTACCTGGATACTAAATCTTAGCCTGCTGTTGGCCTACAAGCCTTTTATTTGGACATTTTTGTTTAATAGCATGCCCTGATTACCATGAGGTAGCCAATTAAATTGTTTATTTGTTAACAAGATGCAATATTTTGAGCAGTTATGTGCATAGCACCATTAATAGTGCAATTGTAAGTCTTTTTTTTCCACTTACCGATCCCCAGAGAGCTGTTCAAAGCTTATTATCAAAAGGTGTCCAATTAGGTAGACATATTACCATTATATTCCTGAGTAAGTCCATATCAAAATGACTGCCTTATGGCATAAAAGGAATTTCCTTAAAGAGAAACTATCACGAAAATGAAAAATATAAGCATTAGGCATACTGAAATAAGAAACTTTGTAAATACAATCAATTAAAAAGTCTGCATAATTTCTGAAATAATCAAGTTTATGTTCACTATGCCTCTCTCAGCATCTGTTTTTCTTCCATCTCTCTTCATGGAGGAGTTGGGTGTCAGCTATTCATTGACAGTTACATCCAATATATCTTATGGGGGGCTTCCTTTCCTAGCAGATTAATTAGAGTTCACTCAAATAGTGTTCCCTGCCCTGCCTGGCAACCAGTAGGCCGGGATATCTCTCACTAAAACCTGTGGGTCCTGCACTGGGCTTCCGTAGCTTGTTTCTCCCCCTGTTGACTGCCAGAGGGGTATATCTCCGGGTAGCAAACAAGAGGTCCGGATAATGGTTTTCTCCTCAAGGCACCTGGGACCTTGCAGCTGGTTCCTGCCCCTGGGGACTTCTGGAAAGAGGCTAGGCTCATGGCTTCTCTCTCCAAGGCATTTGGAACACTGTCCAAGGCTCACACAGCCTGTTCCTGCCCTTGTTGGTTTCTACAGAAGTGTCTCCCCTGGGGGGTACCTGGAAACTCAGTTGCTGGCTTCTCTCACCAAGGCTCTAGGGGCATGACCCTCGGCTCCAACAGCCAGTTCCTCCCCCTTTTGATGTCCATAGAGGGGCTGGGCTAATGGCTTCCCCCCCAAGGCCATGCTTTGAATTTAACTGCCAGTTTTTCCCTACTATTGACTTCCGAAAAGGGGCATCTCCTGATATGTTGGGCTTCTGGCTTCTCTCCCCAAGGCTCCTGGGACCATACCCTGGGCATATTATGGTTCCCCATAAAAACTTTGCCCTTTCCGTTACCTTTGCATTGTCCAACCGTTGGGAGTTTGGTCAAATTAGTATGTAATAAAATGAACATTTCGAGTTTTAGTAAATAACCCCCTAGTGTCAAACACAAGCTGACCCCTTCTGTGCACATTCACATTCTTTTCCAGGCACCACCTGCTGTCTGAAAATAGAATTGCAATCTAAGAAGGCTTTTCTTCCCTGTCCTGAGATGATGTGAGATAACAAAAGCTGTCTTGTAACGAGTTTAGTTTTGGGATAGCTGGTGATTTATCTGTATTTTAAGTAATTTGGTTGAATGTACATTGAAACCCTAACATTTTAGGAGCCAGCAGATGAGCATGACCCTCTGTCCGAGTGTTTATCTGGCAGTCAAAAGAACCTACATAGCTTCATTCCATTTTATGAGAAATATAAAAGTGACATGAGGACTGTCATTACTGATAAAACAAATGGGTTGAGCAGAATTGTTTGTTTTTTTATCATTAATTAACCCTGGTTAATGTGTATATCATTATATTTAAGCTGTGTAAGAAACCCAAAAGGAACAGATTTGCTCAACTACACCCAGTTTGTTTTGCTAACCTACATGATAGCAGAATCTTGCATCAGTGCAGCCTCAATCTGTTGCTAGAAAACTACCACATTCATTCCCCTAAATAAAACATGCTGTGCCATATTGGATTAGGAGAACTGTGAATTGTTTTCAAAACGTGTATGCTGTTCGTCGCTGCAATCTTTAGATATTAGATATATATCTTTAATAAATATGTAAGGCATGTATTCACTTGGCTCATTGCTCTAATTGTAGTTTGTCCTTCGATATGTCCATATAAACAAGTAAAGCCGGTGTCAGATTGGGGTACTTGAGGACAATCAGAGAACAATTCCTAAAGGGCCCACCATCCAGGCCAGTGACAACCAACTATAAGCCTTTATCTTCTATGCAAAGAGTCCACTAGAAAGAAAAAAATTTACTAAATTTGGACCACTGTGCCAAGTTGGTAAAAATAAATATCTACAAAGGTGCTGAAGTCATGGTTCCTAGTTGAAGAGCAAAATGACACACACTACTGCCACTCAATAACCCTAGCTTTTGAAGGACCAATAAAAGACCCATCCATGGATAGTGTGTCAAGAAAAAAGGTGTTCTTTAATATATCATATTTTAGCCCATTGGAAAGGCCAGGTGAAACCCGTACTTATACAGACAGAACCTGAGGTACGCCTAAGAAATATGTGGCATGGTGCCCAAATGCAATAGCTAAATGAAATGTAAAGAGCTTTTAAACAAACAGCACAATCATAAGAAGTATGCAAAAAAGTTAAGAGCTATTTGTAAAGCCTATTTTATCGGTGAGTGAAAAAATGCTGAACTCGAAAGAGTTAAGTTTTTGAAAATACAGTTTCTCAGGACTTGCCTTTTCAGGTGCTGCTGCCGCCTGAGGCAACACCTCCAATGCTGCCACCCTTCCGCTCCTTCAATATTTAGCATTTAAGCAGGTGGGGGGCGCTATTGTACCTGCTGCACTAGCAGAACTGAATTTCCGTGTTAAAAAACAGAAAATCTGCTCTTAAAGTTAAAGTCCCCATAGACACAAAGATTTTAACGAAGTCCGACCAATCCGTCAAATTATCGTGAACTTAGTGGGATTCGTTCGATTGTACATCTTATGATTTTTCGTCCGACATTGATCGGCCAGGTTAAAAAATTTCTATTGGTCCCAGTGCAATCTTTCTATGTCTGCAGGTCCAAGCAGGCAGCTATGCTCAGTTTTGCTGGCAATATCGTCTGAAATGGTCTTTTTAGTTGATGGACACATCGTACATTTAAACGATCATTTCGAGATAATTGTGGTCTCACAATAACAATTGGATCTGTTAAAAATCTTTACATCAATTGCCAGCTTAACCAGAGGTGGCTTTCTGACGCCCCTGGTAACTGGCCGCTCTAACGCGCACCTTGTCTCATGGCAGGAGCAGCCCTGGTTATGGCAAATGGCAAAAAAGAGAAATCTGATGGGACTGAATAACAACAAAGTTTACACCACGCACAAGGACATTCTTTACAGAATAGGTAATAAATATATGGATCAACTTTCTTGTAGATGTTATGGGGACTAATTAAGTAAAGGAATTCGAGCATGCTTGGAAAAAGAATTACCTCATTTTAAGAAATGAAAACTATTTTATAAAGAGTGAGAAGTCCAAAAGCAACTGGTCTTTCTATTATTGAAAACTTTTCACTTCTCAAGTATGTGGCTTCTTCAATTTAATTAAGTAGTAAGGAATATCGTGGCATTTTAAACCCTAAAGGGAAGCATAGTCAAATGACATGGCTGGGCATGTAAATAGTCCTGAAACCACAGGGGTAAGAATATTGAAGTGGCATTTTATATTGCAGGTCCTAATCTCTGTTTAGGTATGGTTGTTCCAGTTGGCAAAAATGGCCTACTTAAAGGATAACTAAAGTTTAACTAAAAAAGAAGGGAACAAATATTGTCCATTATATTTTGGGCTTCTGTACCAGTTAGGGTTGCCACCTGGTCGGGATTTTACCGGCCTGGCCTGTAAAAATATTGCTAGATGCCAATGTTATTTATAGGGAAAAAAAACATATAGGAAGGCCGGTATTTTTTTCCAAAAAAGGTGGCAACCCTAGTACCAGCCCAAGGCAACCACAGCCCTTTAGCAGGGATGACAGTCAATAGGGAAGATTCACTAAAGGGCGAATTGTCGACCAGCGACAGATTCGCACCACTTCACCAGGCACAAATTCGTTACCATTGCGCTAATTCACTAAAATGCGCAGTTGCGTCCTGGTCGCTGGCGACTTTTCGCTAGCGATACTTCTTCAGTGTGAGCATTTCATAGTGAAGATTCGCTAACATACGTTTATGCCTAGCGAAAAGTCGCTAGTGGTCTTACGCTTAGGTCAATTTGAATAGGGCTGGTACATTAAAGTTGTATGGATGTTGGTGCAAATGCTTGAAGTGGCCACTTTTTATTACAAATGTCCAAGGGACCTTGATAAAAACAAAAGAGATCATATAATGCCCTACACATGAGCCCACTGTAAAATGAATGTTCCATGGCCCTCAAATGTCTGGGGAAAAATGTTAACCCAAAAAAGTTTAATCTAGGACTTTTGCAGGCAGATCCCACTTATAAAAAAAAAAATTCGGCAGTGTTTTTTCAACTTAAATGAATTTTCGGCCGACAGGATATGATGAAGATGTAGCTTCTTTTTAGCAGTTAGCCTGCTCGGAGGTGGCGAAGTCATCTTTGGCGAATGAGGTAACATTCAGTAAAATCTGCACTTTAGTGAATTGGTGGAGCAACAACCATTCGCCTGAGTGAAAAGTTGCCTGGCGATAGAGTGCAAACGAACGCTAGCAACGGTCTCTTTCGCTGGCGAATTGTCATCTGCGCCTGTTAGTGAATTGGCGATGTCCCTGTGGATTGGATTTATGCCGAATTTTCTCTAGCGACAGCCACTTCGCCCTTTAGTAAATCTGCCCCAATGATGGGTTTTGTAACCTCTACATTCTCTGAAAGCTGGTTCAAAAAAATCATGGTACCAATCACATATTGATTGGAGAGGCCATCATTTTAGGACCCGTACAAGGGTCAATAGGCTTAAGTCAAGTGTGGTCAAATTTTCAGCTACAATCTGCCTATATAGGGATAGTTTTACCAAGCGCTGTGGTTTGCTAAAGGACAAATTTTGCTTCTTTATCTGATTCATGCATTATCTACTTATTTTACCATTTTTATGTAGAACTCCTGTACTTTATATGATTAATTTAACCCCTTGGACATGGCAGTGATCTTAATATTTTACCATGAACTATCACGCTATGCCCAAAAACAGCTGAAGGCTAAAGCAAATAATACATTTAAATTGAATATGTGCATACTGGATAGAACAGATAAGAATAAACGAATAGCTTCAGAAAACAAAAGACAATGGAAATAAAAAATAAATATTATGCAGAACCTCTGGCACACTAGGAGACCTTCATGCACTGAGCAACTTGCAGGTTCAGCTAGGCTGATCTTCCATTTGTCATGACCTAATAAGATTATTATCAAATTAACTCCAGGCTCTAGTTAGATCTCACAGCAAGTATGCTGTTGCTATAGTACCTAGTTTGCAGAGCACTCAAATTATTTAAATACCTGACTGGTATCAAGTTTCTTTGCAACTTACAGATTGAGTGAATATCCTTAAGATTCTTCCGGTTGCCATTGGCTTAAGACTTTTATTTGCAGGACAAAGCTTAGGTAAACCTGCGTGGCTGCACTAGTTTGATCACCTTATTTCTGTATTAAGTAATGTAACCTCTTTTTTGCCACCCCCTTCTGTGCCCAAGGTTATACATCACATTATTTACCACTTACAGGTCCTGAGTCCCCTTTGCTAAGTGCCTCCACCTAATGGGATTCGGGAATACACCTGCGGGTGGCCTCATTAGGAAAACACACACACTTGCTTTATAAAAATATCAACTTTATACAAAGTGCAAATTAAAGGGGACGTAAACTGTAACAATACACATACAAATGTATTCAAAGCATGACCCACTACCCTGATGAACCTGTGCCAGTCCTATCCTGGTAATTCCCTGCCAGGCAAAGTCCAGCACTACTTCTTTGGTGACAAAGAGTCTCAGTCCCTTTACACACATGGTCCAGGTAGCTCTATTTCCGAAGTACCTTTCCCTCCGGGCAAGGTACTGGCTCCCACATGGCAGGCACAAAAACAGCCTGTGACACAATAGAAACCCTGCTGAATCCTTTCCCTTTCTTCTACTCTCCCCAGGCAGACTCAACCGAGGGCTCACACACAGAGCTGGCAGGCTCACACAGAGTGGAAACAGGCATTCACAGCGATGAGAATCTTTATCCAAGAAAATGCAGCGTTGATGAATCCATAGCTGAACTGTAGCTCCCAGCACTGTCTACAGCACAAGCACGTCCACATCCAGTTTGAAACATCCGAAACAACAGACCCTCCTGATCTAGCTGAATCTGGGGCTGCTGCTACCACAATGCTCAGAACCATGAGGCAATAATACATGGACTGGTGGCCACCACTACACTTCACTTCCCCTCTCTCCCCCAGCACTTCTCAAAACCACTTGCAAACCCCTGTTAGAACTTCATTCACATACACAACCCGGCTGCATGTTTGCTCTCGCCTTTACAATTGCAACCCACATGTATTGCGCCTAGGTTTGCAACCTTTTTTGCAAAAAAATACCAGCCTTCCTATATATTTAGATTTTTTCCCTGTTATTAACATTGGGGTTAAGCATCATTTTTACCGATCAGGCCGGTAAATTACCGGCCAGGTGTCAAGCCTAATTGCGCCCTAAGCAGCTGCCTCTCCTGCTTATCCTTAGTTCCAGCCTGGCCAATGATGCCCCTGCACTTATCTCTCTTGCACCAAGATTAGGTAAACGGAGGGCTGCAACATTAGTGCAAATAGAGAATCCTTAAAGATACCAGGGGCACCTATTTATATAAAGGGATTCTGTTTCAGGTAAACATGCTTTTTACAAAATGCATCCGGCAGAATCCTGAATTGATATGCATTTTTTTCAAAAGAACAAAGGTCAGATTTTATTTATATTTACTTTTGAAATTTGATGTGCAGTTAGACATGTTCTTAGTTTCCCAGGTGCCCTCAGCCATGTGACTTGTGCTCTGATAAACTTCAATACTCAATTTACTGCTGTGCTGCAAGTTGGAGTGATATTACCACCACCAGCAGCCTATCAACAGAACAATTGGAAGGTAACAAGATAACAGCTCTCTGACACCTGTATTGCTAAAATGCTCCCATGCCTAATCTAGTGGTATATATGCGAATAGATCCAGCTCTGAAAGCAGTTCCATTATTGGCTCTTTCTAAAAGCACAGGACCAGGCACAATGACCTGAGGTGGCTGCCTAAACACCAATATTAGAACTTGAAAATATATTTATGGTAGAATGAATTGTTTGCAATGTATACAGTATAATAGTATAATGTAGTAAGTAAAACTACACCATACAATCAGTCAGCATCCCCTTAAGACAATCACACTCACAGTAGGATTTTACAATATGTAGATTGTTCTAACAGTCAATTCTAAGATTAAATTCTGCTTTAAAAGATAGGTCACCTTTATATTGACTTTGAAAATGTTATAGACATATTCTTTGCCATTCTAAAATATACTACCTTATTCCAGACTGCTACTAAAAATGCTGGTTGTAGGGGGGTGACAGCTTAGTTTTTTCAAACCCTCCATTATTTATCTTTGAGTTTCAATTTCAAAGGATCCCTACTAATGTAGTTAATCTGCAGCTACTAGACAACGGTTTTAATTATTTTATGGAACTGTCTTATCATTCTGCCTTGTACACCATAAAAAGATCGTTGATAGGAATTCTTGAATTTGGAAATGGTAGATAAATAGAAAGGCTAAATAAGCCAGATGGTTTGCAAGTGCTGCAAAAGTCTGTATTCAAGTGATTTTCATTTTATTTCAACAAAATGGGCCTGCAAAGTCATATATAGGACAGCAAGAAATTCACACAAAGTGAAAAAATATTTTGTTTTGCTGGCTGAGTTTCTAAAATTTGCCACAGCTGCCAAGGTCCTTGGACCAATCTGACTGACATTTAATAATTTAGACTAAAAATGGGATTATAATGAAGCATTGCCCTCGTTTTAAAATGACGCTCCATGGAGTTAATGAGGCCAGTACACGGATTATGAGTGATGCCTTCACAGTTAATGAATGTCACTTGACAAGCAATACTGTGTTGTGACCATATGGATTCAGGTCAGAAACAAAAAATATGCATATTTTGATTCTCCTTCTGTCCTACTTGCAGATGTGAAAATATTTTAGACCTAAAAAACTATCCTTTATAAGGTATGGTCATATCATTAAGCAAAAACTTCATGTAGAAACCTCATAATGCATATGACAGCATGTCATAGCCACTTGCTTTATATTCCAATTAACAAAGCTGGATATTTCTGTTATAGTTGCTGAATCATGGAACACTGCACATAGTTTCACATCAAAAACCATCTACATATGAAAATCTATCTGCGGAAAGCAAGCATGATGTGCGCATTGAGAAATACATTTAACAATGACTAGGGTGAGACTTCATTCAATAATCATTAAAGGAGAAGGAAAGGCTAAAATGAAGTAAGCTTTATAAGAAAGGCCTATAGAAATACACCAGTAAACCCAGTAATGCTGCTCTGAGAAACAGCATTTCTTTCCTTCTATTGTGTACTCATGGGCTTCTGTATCAGACTTCCTGTTTTCTGCATAAACCTCCAGGGCAGGGCTTGAGCATGCTCAGTTTGCTCCTCTCTCCCTCCCTCCTCCCATCCATGCTGTAATCTGAGTTCAGAGCTGTAAGGGAGCAGGGAGAGACTCACGCAGGAAGTGATGTCACACCAAGGTTATATGGCAGCTTCTATCCTAAACAAACAGAGACAGTGTCTTGAGCTGTTTACTCAGGTATGGTAAAGCATTCTGCAGAATAAATATAGCATTCGAGTTGTACTATTGTGGCTAATATATTGGCAATAAACTGTCTTGGAGCTTTCCTTCTCCTTTAAGCAGAAATTAAACATATAGACATAGACAAAACATAGGTGGCCTTTAGTGCAACAGCTTCTGCAAAATCACCTATACTTTTCTAATGTGCTGCTAGTATGAAACATATGGAGAAACTAAACACTCCTAACACCATATTATAACTATGGCTTTTTGTTGACAATAGCATTCGTTTTTAGACTATTTGTGTTCAATTATCCATTATTTAGTTAGGACACATACAATATCAAGGCATATACATATATACACATATATATTTTTTTTTTATTTCTTTTTTTTTTATATAACATGTTTTGAAAATTTGTCAACCAGAGTTTCATGAATATCTACAAAAACAAACTAATGTTTAACCTTCTAACTGGCTTTCAAGCTAAGCTTTCTGGACTATCTAGGACAGCAAAAATGCATTTAACCCAAATTTCTCTTAACAGACTTCAAGCCCATACACTGCTTTTGGCCCCAAACGGGGTCCAGCTCCACAGTCTGGTAGCCAATGCTCTATATCATGACAGCTACAGCAGGTTTGTTTTATAATAAGCACCCTGTAATACCATAGCATCATGGCTTTAATTAACCATCATACTTTACCAGCACTTATTGCATAAACACACCCTTGGGCTCCAGAACCCCACTGCAGGGACCAGTGCTCCATACATTACTTGGGCATTATGTTTCAGGCATGATTTAATTATAAACCATATACACAACTGGAAATAAAGCCAGAAAAGAAACCAGGCAGTAAGGCGTGAGACCAGAAAAATAAAACACATGGGGGCACATTTTCTGACAGTTTAATTATCTCTTCGTCTAACACCAAAGTTCACCTCAATTCACCAGGTTTATTTTCACAACACATCTCATATGTACACTATTTTTAAGAGAGATCTTATTAATTTTCTCCTGGTGTAAATTCTTTGTGAAAATTTGCCATATAATTATATCTATCTTTATAATGGTAGTGAGCCAGCCTGAACCTGGAGAAATTTATCATCGCAAAATTTTGTTCTTCTGAAAATTGAAGAACAATCACTGAAGAAATTTCACCTGGAGAATGCGATGTGAATTACTGACAATGAGGAAATTCCTCTCCTTTAAATGAATTCTCCAAAACGTGTTGTATTCTCCTTTTAGTAAGGAAAGCTTCATTTTTGGTTTAACTGCTCCAAATTTTTCACTTTCACCCCTTAGTAAATATGCCCTCTAGTTGGAAGATTCTTTTGATATATGTGTTGCCTTAAGGTGGCCATAGATGCAAAGATCCGCTCGTTTGGCGATGTTGCCAAACGAGCGGATCTTTCCCCGATATGCCATTAACAGGCATGGTTATATCGGGGGTAATCTGATTGTTCGGCCGTATGGCCGAACGATCAGATTACGATGTGCCATGAGCTCCGGCGGGATCGGTCGGGTCAAAATCAAACCTGACCGATCGACCAAACGACCGATCTCCGCCAGAAGAAAGAAGTCGGCACATGCCACACACGATCCGAAAATCGTACGAATCCTCGATTCGTACGATCGGATCTGTGTGTCTATGGCCACCATTAGACCTCCACCATTTGAATCCATGGGGACTTAAAAAAAACAGCTTATCAAAATGTGAACTCAGAAAGAGTAGAAAAAGTTTATTGTGTCCTCAGCCTTACGTGTTTTGTGTTTGCAAACACTTATGGGCAAATTCATCAAGGGTCGAATATCGAGGGTTAATTAACCCTCGATATTCGACTGGGGAATGAAAATCCTTCGACTTCGAATATCGAAGTCGAAGGATTTTGCGCAAATACTTTGATCGAACAATCGAAGGAATAATCGTTCGATCGAACGATTAAATCCTTCGAATCAAACGATTCGAAGGATTTTAATCCAACGATCAAAGGATTATCCTTCGACCAAAAAAAGTTAGGCAAGCCTATGGGGACCTTCCCCATAGGCTAACATTGGGTTCGGTAGCTTTTAGGTGGCGAACTAGGGGGTCGAAGTTTTTTCTTAAAGAGACAGTACTTCGACTATCGAATGGTCGAACGATTTTTAGTTCGAATCATTCGATTCAAAGTCGAAGGTCGAAGTAGCCCATTCGATGGTTGAAGTAGCCAAAAAAACACTTTGAAATTCGAAGTTTTTTTTCTTCTATTCCTTCACTCGAAGTTAATGAATTGGCCCCTTAGTCATAGGCTACCCTATGACTAAGTGTTTGTAAACATGAAACGTGTAAGGCTGAGGACAAAATAAAGTTTTTCTACTCTTTTTTTTTGAACAACCTGGTGGAAAATTGCCTTTATTCAGAGTGCCTGCTCCATTGAAATTTTCGGTTTGTCCACTCCCCGTGCTGAGGGCTCAGGGCGGTGTACCTGGTCCACTTCCAAACTGCGCTGAGTGAAAATTATACTTTAATTGGGGACCCCCATCTCAGTTTATCTTATCAAAATGTGAACCCTTTGAAAGAGAAATGTCAGAAAGGAACATGATTTAAGAAAACAACTTGTCAGACGGAATGCCAGCTCTAAACAGTTACACTCGAGATCAGTGCTAAGCCCATACCTACCCTTCTCAATATTTTATAAACAGATTTTTCTCATTTAAAATGAGAGAAAAGCAAAGGAAATCAATTGAGATTGCTTAAAATTAAATTACATTTTAGTTTTCAAGTAAGAGTAAATTGTTGCCACTATAAAAGAGAAGGAAATAACATTAAAATAAAAGACACAATGAGGCTTAAATAAGTGAGTCTTGCTATATAGCACATTGTAACATCTGCAAGTTTGCACTAGGTAAAATGAAAAGTACTGTATGCATGAAGCTCTTGGGCAGTTTTAAAGTGAATGAAATCTTTCCAATCAAAAGTTTGTTAGTCAGCCCCATTTACAAGACCAGTTTGTGCCAACTGTATTATTTGCTCTTTATAGAATAAAAAAACATTCTACAAATATTTTTAAAGAATCCCCTTTATATTATTAAAGATAACAGGGTTCTGATGATAAGCAGTGATGGTCAAATTTCTCCCGTTTCACTTTGCCGAAACATTCGTGAATTTCCAGCTAAATGGCAAAAAATTAGTGAAAAGTGAATTTTGACGCCGGCGACAATTCTGACGTGCTTTAAAGTCAATGGCCACCTATTAATTATCGACGGCATCGCAATTGTTGCCGGCGTCAGAATTGTCGCTGGAAATTCAGAGCGGATTCGCACCTGGCGAATACATTTGCCCATCACTAATGATAAGAATACAAATAATATTTCTATTATATGTAATTTTATAATGAAATAAATGTTTTATATTTCATGTCTGATGAAGGGATTAAAATAGAGAAAGAATGCAATTTAGTTAGCCAACGCTATTGTAACTGCAGGGAACCTCTTTATTTTCATATGTTTATATACGGTGTGAACTGGTAACTGGAGAACAGTTTGAAGGGAGATATATTTCCCCTAGATCAGGGATGCCCAAAATGTAGATCGGAATCTACCAGTAGACCTTTAGCTGGTGATCAGTAGATCTCAAGACACTGTCAACAAACAGCTTGTCTAAATCACTCCCTGTTTCATGCTTTTTATTCAGATATTTATTACATTATGGTTACACAAAAAAATAGTAATATTTTCCATGGAACAGAATGCTAACAATGATTTTATGGATGTAGATCATAATGGGACAAAATAGCAAAAAGAAGACCTCACATTAGTAAAGTATGGGCATTCCTGCCCTAGATTCATCTCTTACTTCCATATGTACAGCAGTCCTGAGTGGGAAGATTCCCCTAGGAAGTCTCACCTGGGGAATAATTAGCAAGCTAGATCTGCTAGAAAGTGGGGCCCAGAGTGAGATTGAGCTACATGCTGAGAGGGTTGAGATCTGGAAGCTGGGTGAAACAGTTTATGGGCTGCTGTTTGTTTCCCCAAAGGAGTAAGGACCCTGGGAAGGTACTGTGGAGTAGTACATTTGTGTTTTGGCCAGGAATCCAAGAGGGGGACCAGTAGTAGAGAGTAGTTAGAGCCCGAGTATGGCAAGGGTTTTGTTTTATTTTGTACATGTTTGCTCACAATAAATGGACTTTACCCTGTTGAAGAACTGTCTGTTTATCTGACCCTGCTCACAACAGATAGATGATAAGATATCTGGGTGCAGAGTAAAATGTTGAACAAAAGACACAGGGTTTTCATATGGAGCAGTTCCGAGCCAAGTCAACTGGTCGTCCTAGGTGACCCGGCCGGCTCCCGACCTCCCCTCCGCACTCACTTCCCTCCGTGTGCGCACACCCCTGAACGCAGTGTGCACACACATGCGCAAAGTGACGAGAGAGCACTGGAGGAGAGAGGGAGGGGAAAGCCCTCGAGGGGAGAGCGTCGGTGAGGAGAGCACCGGAGGGGAGAGGGTGAGGAAAGCGCTGGAGGGGAGAGCACCTGAGAGGAAGGGAGAAGGGGAAAGCGCCAGAGAGGAGAGCAGCAAACATGGACTAGAAGTAGACAGAAGACAGGTACCTGCCCAGCAGCCCCCTTTCGTTTCGCCCTAGGTGGTTGCCTCTTCTGCCTACCCCTATTCCAGCCCTGATATGGAGGTTTCCAAATTGTGGGGCAGCCCTCTCCCACAGAAATCAAAACAATGGATTGGGGGTCAAAACTTAAGGCAATGAAGATTGAGGTTTAATTTTTTTGGTTTCCTACTTAATCCCAGAAGTTCAGGCTAAAGACCAATTGACCCTTCTTACCTGTTTTCCTATTTAGACCTATGAGGTGAGGAGTGTGGATCCCCTTGTATCCTGACAGAAGCCACTCTGAGAGTGAAGTTTTGACCTTATAAAAATTGTTGACATGTGTGTGATTCTTAAGAACCAAGTGCAGTATTGTAAGTGTCTATTGACACATGATGCTGAGAGAACCCTGGAGCTACCACCTGATCCGAAAGAGGTAGTAGCTCCAGGGCAACCCTGTATTAATAGGTGTAACTGTATAGGCAAGAATCACTGGTTGGCGCCAATCCCAAATAAATGGAAGTGCAAAGAGAGCAGTTTGACACAAGTACCTTTAATGAGAGGGGTTTAGCGTGCAACTGACTGCAAGGAATTCTGTTTAATTGCAACTGTGTAAGCAGACATTGATGACCCCCTATTTATGCTAGCATTATATCCACCCTTCACAATTTTGATTACAGTGTAATATTGACAATCAAAAATTGCATGGTAATTCCAATCATTTAAATGACATCAAAATGATTGATGCGGCCTGATGGGATAATTCTGATAATATTGTATATGTCCACTTTAATGCAACTCTGCCAGCTTTATGTTGCAAACAATCCAGCTGATGTTTGGAATAGAATAACATTTTACATTCTGAGCTAGACTCGAAACAATACCGGCATAGCCACAGAAACAGTAGTCATCGCAGTACAATTAGGTTCGTCACTGGTGGAAGATTCTAGGGAAGCACCAGATTATCAAATATGTAACTCCACTAATAATATGCATTTTTAAAAGTCTAAGTATTTCTGCATCATATGTCCCCCTTATATTTTCCTGATGAGCTATTTACTTGTGTGTACAATGCAATTCTGTGATCAGAGCCGTTTTTCATATCCGTGCATTTACGGTACTATTTTTGCCTTTCTACTTAGCTCCATTTTGTCTCAGTACATTTTACTTGCGTGTAATATTATATGAGTGCCTCCAATTTTCCTTTTCTCCATTATTCTATTTTTATTCACACTTACCCACATATGCAGCCCGTAAGAGCACATATTTATGAAATTGTGCCACTGAGAAGCAGCAGGCTATCGCATCTAAATCAAAGGAACATTAATGTTCAAACACAATGTACTTTTTTTTTTTTTTGAAAGAACAGGTTGTCACCGCCACCTTATACAACAATATATATGAAGTACAAGGCACTGTATTTCCCTTAGCAGGGAGGATTAGATTTTTGTTACTGTATTCATTGCAATGAGGACAGTGACGTCCCCTCCCACAAAAAAGCAGGGTATGTGAGAGACTGGTATGTGACTAGGATAGGACGTGAACAGAAAAATAAGTAATACAAAGTAAGAATAACAATAAAATGGTAGCATTACAGAGCAATAGTATTTTGGCTGCTGGGGTCAGTGCCCCTCATTTGAAAATTAGAAGAAAAAGGCGACAAATAATTAAAAAAAAATATTAAAAAGTAAATAATGAAGATCAATTTAAAAGTGATCCTCTCCAGATCTGCATTGGAGCCTCAAAGTCACCCATTATGGTCAGATCACTGGCCCAGGGGCCAAAGATCTGATCAGCACAATTTGGCCCAAAATTTAGGTTGTCAAATTGTGCAAATATCAGCTTTTTAAACAACCATACCAAACAAGCAGATCTGAAGGTGTATTGGCAATTTTACTGTCTTTTAAACGCTTAGCTAATAAACATTGATGGTGATTTCCGTGGTTTATATCAGAGACAGTTAATAGTAATATGGGCCACGTTTTTCCTAGGTCAATAACCAAGGGCAACCCAAAAACAGTTAAATTAGTTTGGTGCAGTTAATAAAATGAAAACAAGCAGCTAACTTGCTGCTTTAAATTACATGAAAGCTGCATAAATGCTGAATTACAGTTGTACACGTAAAACAGAGAACATCACATTTTGCAGTACATTAGGAAACACAAAGAGCACACATGTAAATTGCATATAATAGAATATATTTTTTTTAAAATGATAGATGATGCATGCAGGGCCGGGCCAAGGTATTTGGCATCCTAGGCAAGGGCTTCAATCAGTGCCCCCCCACCCGGTCCTGCTTTACTATTTCCCACCTTACCATTCATATTGCCCCTGTACCTGTAGCAGCAGACATCACGTTGCCCCATGTACCTGAGCCAGCATCTATCATATTGCCCCATTTGTAGCTGTGCTAACGACAGATTGTCCCCAAGCCCCCAATCTGTACCTGTGCCAGCATAATTCAAAGCATCCATCATATTGTTACCCCCAATCTGTACCTGTGCCAGCAGCAGCTAAAAAAATCCATTATATTGCCCCTTAATGGTACCTGTGCCAGCAGGAGCCAAAGATCCATCATATTCCCCCAAACATCTGTGTACTTGTGCCAATAGCCACCATATTGCCCCATTTACCTGAGCCGGCAGCAGCCAACCCCTCATATTACCCCCAATCTGTACCCGTGGCAGCAGCAGACAAAAAATATGTACTTGTGCCAGCAGGAGCCAAAAATCCATCATATTGCCTCTAATCATCTGTTTACCTGTGCAAGCAGCAGCCAAGATATTGCCCAGAATGAGGGCAAGAGGGGTCTGAAGGCCAAGCAAACCAGGGTTTAAAAAAAGAAAACAAATTCCCCTCTAAAGTGTACCCTCCACCCAGGGTTGCGCCCAAGACGGGCGCCTACTCTGCCTACCCCTAGTTCCGGCCTGGATGCATGGAAAAGCATTTTTCTTTACAATTCTTACATGCTGGTCAGAGGCCTGTAATCTACAATGGCAACAAATTAAAGAACTTAGATGTGCCAGGTATTAGCCACCAGTAATTTTTTTAGGTTGGAAATTTTCATACAATTTAATGTCATTCTTTGGTACCTAGGACATTGTTGTTTCTTACCTAATCCAGACTGAGCAAATAAAGCATGCATTAAAGAGATGCTATCTCTCAGGTGGGCCCTGCAGGATGGAGGAAGGGTTACTTAAGGCTAGGGCCACACTAGGCGATAGCGCCGCGATTTGACTCGCGGCGACTTTTCGCCGCGACTTTTAATCCGCAATCGCTGGGGAAACTTTTGCGCTGGCGTCTATGGGGAATCGCGGCGTAAAAACACACGCGGCGATCTTTTTTCTATTGTTGCTCGAAATCGCCTAGCGAGGCAATTTCGAGCGACAGTAGAAAAAAGATCGCCGCGTGTGTTTTTACGCTGGTGATTTTTCGCGATTCCCGATAGACGCCAGCGCAAAAGTTTCCCCAAGTCGCGGCGAAAAGTCGCCGCGAGTCAAATCGCGGCGCTATCGCCTAGTGTGGCCCTAGCCTTACACATACAAAACAAATCTCTCTATAACCTGGTGCCAGAGGTTCTTAAAACAATTACTTTAAAATGTATTTACTGGATCTCAAACAGTCTCCTGTTTGAGATGGTAAACTATTTAGTTACTTCACTGCTGATTTGCACAATGCTTTCTTTCATTGTGGGCAACATCATCTTCTTCCTACTATGTGTAATGACACAGTAATATTATCACAGAGTCAGAGATTCCTGACACTGTTTAAATCAGTGACAACCTGCCCTCCTCTGCTGCATTATCTGTAACCAAAACTTGTTTTTCTTTGCCGTAGGTTAGGAAAGTAAGCGCTTTTAGATTGTAAGCTTTACTTCCTTTATCGGTCTGGATTCATATGTTTTTTTAATGCTTGATGCATATTATATTTTCCTGTGCTTGGTGCTTTATAAATATTAATTGATAATAATAATAATTACAACTGCTGTTAGTAGTAGGATTATAACCACAGATCAGAACTGAAGGACACAACATAAAGAGGCCCACAAGGTATGGGCTAACCCCGGTATCACAATGTGTATGTGTAGAACTGATTAAATGATAAAAGAGCAGCATTTCCAGTTTTTAAACAAATAGATGACATACAAGACTCATTTAGAAATTTTCTGCTAATCTTTGTATATCAGTGCCCCCTGCTGGCCAAAGCACTAAAGTCCTTTGGAGCAACTTGCTTATTGTTACCATCAAACTACATAGTTCTATATGTGTCTTTATTCAAAGCATCACACCAGCTATAAATTTGAATGAAAGACTATGTAATTCTCTTTATAAAGTGACTCTGCGGGCTGTCATACAATATTAGGAAAGCATGACAATCTAAGTATACAGCTGATGGATATTTTTCACCTATTGAAAACTTTATTTAAAAAAAAATCTGTTTTAACTCCTAAGCCGCAGTAGCAGACCCTGTTTGTGATTGACAATAAACGTATCCCCCCACCCTTGGCATCTTGCATTGTTCATCCTTTGATGCAACATTTTAAAATGATTTTTCCAGCTTCATCCAGAATATAGGGAAGCACAGAATCAGCCCTGATCACCATCTTGGAAAGTTGCTCAGAGCTTAGTGGGTTCTGAGCAGCTGTTGAGCTAAGCTTAGGGGGCATCTTAAATTATCAAGCAGAAAATGAGGTTGGCCTGTCAGCTACTTCTTTAGTTAGGCTGTAGTTGTCCTTTAAGGGTTCGGATTTAGTTCGACCAGGCTCTTGGATTTTGCTGAGTCTTGCTGAAAAAGGCTCAGATACTGCCAAAACCCAAAGACTCAGATACCGCCAATCCCAATAACTTCTGGTTATACCCCTTCATACCACCTACCCAAATGCAGTGCTGTATTCATGGGTCAAATGCACGAAAACTTCCAGCTGTCGTTCAAAGATAAAATGCAGAAAACATGGCCGATTGTACCCTTTTTTTTTATTCTTTACAGTACACTAAGCAAGTAACCCTCGCTTTCTGGTTGTTATAAGCATATGCACCGATGCAACTGAGAGCCTCTATTTGTATGTCAGTCCCCTGGTATTTGCTTGTATTTGTGTCTACTAAGGGAAACTTGATGATTGATGATTGTGCGATTTGATTTGCATTGTTATATTTATTTTGCATTGGAAATAGAATTTACACTTTTCTGGATGCAAATTCTATATTTTGTCTTTTTTCCCTATTTATAATACTGGCAACAAGCATCATTTCTACCAGCCAGACCAGTGAAATACCAGCCAGGTGGCAACTTTACATGGAAATAAAGTGTTACATAATACAACAATAAAAACTGAACAGCTGCAATTTTTTCCAAGAATAATATTGTTTGCATCTGTTTCTGATTTAATCAGCTTCCTCTTTAATAAGTATTATTTTTGCTGCATTGGTGGGAACAGCAGAAACAATAGTATCCAACCAGTAAAAGACAAAAATCAACACCATGATCAGCACTAATACTTGCTGCAGCATTAACATTACTCTGGTTTGTCGTGACTCATTCCTTGTACCTTATTGAGGCTCATTACCAACATTACAGGTGCAGGCCAGAATTACAGACTTATCCAGTTATATAAGTAACATAACAGGGTCTGCAGATCCTGAGCTAGTAGGAGACTTGAGCTGGCCACAGATGCAACGAATCTACGTACGATCGGACTTTCCCATCTCCTGACCTGCCACTAACCATAAAGATCAAAGTCTTACCATTCAGAAGTAGTAAGAACAGATCAGCCGATGTTCTGCCCCTGACAGCAATCGTACGAAAGTTATGTCCGACAAAGCTAGTGACAGTCTCCTTCTGAAAATCGTACGATCGGCAATACACGCAGAGATATTACCCGCAGCCGACAGATATTTTCTAACCTGTATGATCGATTATGTCCGACAAAGCTTGTGACAGTCTCCCTCTAAAATCGTACGTTTGGCAATACATGCAGAGATATTAACAGCAGCCGACAGAAATTTTCTAACCTGTCCGTTCGACCAAACAACCGATCTCCGCCGGACGTAAAATGTCAGGACTCTCCACAAAAGAGTATAGTACGAATACTCGATTCGTACTATGGGATCTTTGCGTCTATGGCCAGCTTTAAAGGAGATATGAAAGGTTGTTCCAAAAGATGGTGTTCTGCAGTCCCCTTACTATATGCAGTTATAGACACAAACTTTGAGGTAGATTTACTAAGAGCAAAGTGGCTACTACTAGTGACTTTTCGCCAGCATTGCTACCAGCAAGGACATCGCCAATTTACTAACAGGAGCAAGCGCCAATTCGCTACTGAATGGGACCTTCGCTAGCGTTCATTCGCACTTTATCGCCAGGCAACATTTCACTCTGACGAACGGAGGTTACTCCGTTACAAATTCACTAAAATGCGGATTTTACTGAACATTACCACTTTTGCCAGAGTTGCCTTCGGCCCCTCAGACCAGGTGAAGTGCTTACATCATATCCTGTGAGTCGAAAATGCATTAGTTCAAAAAACGCTGGCGACTTTTTCTTTTCTGAAGCGGAATTGCCTGCAAAAGTCCTGACAAAGTTTTTTTTGGCTGACAAACTTTTTTTTGGGTAACCCGGTTTTCTCCAGACATTTCCTAACATATTACAGTGCTACGCAATATGTTGGCGCTATATAAATACATGTTAATAATAATATTTAACATTAATTTTACAGTGGGCTCATGTGTAGGGCATTATATTAACTCTCTTGTCTTTATTAAGGTTACCTGGACATGTATAACAAAAAGTGGTAACTTCAAGCATTTGCAGCAACATTTATAATAAAGACGTCCATACAACTTCAAATTACCCACCGTATGCAAATTGACCTAATAAATAAATAAATACAAAATCTGCAAATTTGTAAATATAATTCCAGACCTAAATCCCCGACCTCCACCCAGGGGCCTGAGGCAGCATCCCTGATGCTCTGTGCTTATCTCTAGCACAATGAGCGAATTTCCGTTTTTTGCTCCCCCTGCCCCCACCTCCATTTTACATCATCACTCCACCCCTTTACCAGTGCCCCATACCAGTAAGTTAGCAAGCCCTCAATCGTTAACCTATTGGTCACTTTGGATCAACTGGCAGTCATTAACCTATTGGTCACTTTGGATCAACTGGCAGTTAGGCAGGTTAAAAAAAAAGTTAAAGGTTGAACTTGATGGACGTGTGTCTTTTTTCAACCAAACTTACTATGTTACTATGTTACTTCATGCCAAAATCCTGGCCATGATACACCCACAGAAGCCCCATCCCCTCGTTGACCCACCAATTGTACTATTATATGTCTCTTGGGGTCCCCTTTACCATGAGGCCCTAACAGCAGTACCCTCCCCTTAATGGCAGCCCTGCATGCACAGATACTTTTTTTACGGTTTTTCATGTGCTTTCAAAAAAATATACCTGTGACATATTTGTCATGGGGCTATAAGTAAGGAAAGAGGGTAGGTTCAGTATGAAGATCTGCAGAATGAGTATATGCACTGTTAGATAAAATGCTAGGCTCAGCTGTACATGCAAAACACACTACAATTTCACGCAGTGAGCAAACAAACATATCCATGTGTCAAACACATTAAAAAAGTCAAAAAAAAAATTCACAAAAAGAGAAACTAGGTCAAGGCCGCACAAGTGGCAATGTGCATTTAATAACGTGCCAGTAAATTTTCAGATAAAATTGATTTTGGGTTTTTTTTTTTAGCTTTTAAAGCCTGAACTCCAGCAATTTCTTTTAATGTTGCTCACATCAGAAAAGCCCATTTAATGCAACAAATTATTTCTTTCCTGCCGTTTTTTTTCTCTCGGTTTGAAAGGCAAAATGTATGGGTGAATGGAACCTGAGTAGGTGATTATCTGATGGTTACCTCACTCCTGCTGTAGTGAAAGAATAGAGAACTCTGGGGTATAATGCTTTGTATTGAAGTTATTCTTCACAGTCAAAGACAAAAGGTACTGAATGTTGCCGGAATCTCCCATTGTGCTAGCAGAACATGAAAATTATATTTCCCGCAGAATACTTTGGAAGTAATCCATATTTTTCATGGCTCCCAAAATCCCAACTTAATATTAACTTTGGAAGGTTTGGTTTAAATATTTATCATGAAAAACAAACTATGCAATACAAAGCAGGCACACAGCTGAATATCATAATGTTACTCTGAATAAAAGTCTTTTCTATTCAAACAGGTTTAAATTATGTTTATTGCTTCTAGGCTTTACCATATATATATATATATATATATATATATATATATATATATATATATATATATATATATATATATTTGTGCTGTATCTGTATTAGTGTTTGCTGTCAGTCACATATAAGATGTTTATTGCTTCTAGGCTTTACCATATGTGTGTGTGTATAAATATATATATATATAGATATATATTTGTGCTGTATCTGTATTAGTGTTTGCTGTCAGTCACATACAAGACGTGGGGATAGATTCTACTGCATGGATTTCACGTTTTATCATGACCAAGTAATTACAGTGTAATGGAAACCGATACTCACGTCCAAGATGGCGGCACCCTGCCTCTCCATGTGGATCCTGCTGGTCGCAGCGATGTGACACCAGCGTCTTCTCGCCCGCCGATTCGTTGCCGGCGTCGGAATGGACGCCGGCATCAGAACGCCAGCATCATGACGTCATTGCGTCCAAACTTTTGGAGCCAAGAATGGCCTATTTAAAGGAGCTTGGACACTGCAAACATTGCCCAAGTATTGGTTTCACTTTGTGTATTCCTGGGTGTGATTATTGCTTGTCTCATTGATTCTTGTGTACCGAACTTTGCCTGTTTAAACGTATTGACCCTTCTCTGCCTGGACTGAACTATTGGACTTTAACTATTCTCTTGCCTAATCCTCCTGTTACCTCGAACCCCGGTCTAACAACCTGCCTCCTCCTAGGTCCGCACTCCAACTGTGCCTTCGGGGCCCTTATATTATACTTGGGCCATGGACCCCTCTGAGGAGGCTCAAGTCCAGTCCGACTTTGGGAGAGCCTTCTGTGGACTGGCCTCACGAATGGAGGTCTACGAAGCCCAGCAGACCCACTTTGATCAAGCTTTAGAGGCCATCTTGGAAAAATTGTCCGTCCTCACACCGGCGACTCCGGTCTCTGCCTCTGCTCCTATTCCTGTGGCTCCTGCTCACGCCTCTGAGCCTCGTATCCCAGCGCCTCCTCTCTACAGTGGTGATCCTGTGGCATGTAGAGGATTCATAAACCAATGTGAGATCCAGTTCATGCTGCTTCCCAATCAATATGTCTCGGAACGCGCCAAGGTGGGGTACATTGGGGCTTTGGAATGGGCATCCCCCCGTGGGAGAAAGAAGATCCTTTAATTGATGACTCAAAGGCCTTTATCCAAGATCTGTGCACTGTGTTTGATGCTCCCAGCCAGGCAGAGTTCACTTCCTCACGCTTGTTCCAGATTCATCAGGGAACGAGTACTGTGCCAGAATATGCCATCGAGTTCCACACGTTGATTGCCGAGACCGGTTGGAACAATGAGAGCTACCATGTCGCTTTCTACAACGGGCTCACTATGCACCTCAAGGATGATTTAGTCTCCCGTGAGCTGCCTACATGCTGGGAGAATCTTATCACCCTGGCTGGCAAGGTGGATACTTGACAAAGAGAGCACCAAGCTGATAAGGAGCGGGTGAAGACGTTCCAACCTATTCTAGCTCCTCACTTCCAGAGACCTTTGCTCCCCGGCACTGCAGCTTCTCCATCATCTGCTTCTGTTCCAGTTTCTCCTTCCACTCCCACAGAAGAGCCAATGCAGATTGGACGTGCCCGTCTCTCCGAACAGGAGAAACTGCAGAGGAGGGCAGCTGGACTTTGTCTTTATTGTGGGGGCAAATCACATTTTGCCCATGAGTGCCCTGTGAAGCCGGGAAATGCCAACGCCTAGGTAAGTTTGGGGAAACTTACCTGGGCAGAATTGATCATCTTCCCCATCCCTCTGTTCATCGTTTTCTTCCGAACAAAGCTTTTGCAGAATGTCACTCCATTCCTCTACAAACCTTGGCTGTACCACTCCGAGTACAAGCCATTGATAATCGACCACTTTCCTCTGCCTTCATCTCTAAGTGATCTCTAGAGTTATCCTTCAAAGTGGGTACCATGCATACAGAAAGACTATCGTTCTTCTCATATGACTGCCCCGTCAAAATTCTTCCTGGCACTATGCCTCCTCGAGGAGGTACGTATCCACTCTCCCCTTCTGAAACTACATCAACATCCAGGAAAATCTCCAAGGAGGCTTCATCCGCCCATCTTCTTCTCCTGCTGGAGCAGGGTTCTTCTTTGTCGAAAAGAAGGATGGCAGTCTACGACCTTGCATCGACTACCGAGGCTTAAACAAAATAAACGTGAAAAAACACTACCCTCTTCCCCTCATATCCGAGTTATTCGATCAGCTCAAGGGTGCCAGTATCTTCACCAAGCTGGACCATCGTGGGGCCTATAATCTCATCCGGATCAGAGAGGGTGATGAATGGAAAACTGCGTTTAATACTCGTGACGGGCACTACGAGTATCTCGTGATGCCCTTTGGACTTTGTAACGCCCCTGCAGTTTTTCAAGAATTTGTTAACGACATTTTCCGGGACTTGTTAGGCCAAAGTGTAGTCGTTTACTTGGATGATATTCTAATTTTTTCCACGAATCTAGTTGAACATCGGCTCCAAGTACGGGAGGTCCTATCCCGGTTGAGGAAGAATAATCTTTTCGCCAAACTTGAAAAATGCTCTTTTGAAGTTTCTTCTATTCCCTTCCTGGGGTAAATTATTTCCCAACAAGGCTTCAAGATGGATCCAGCAAAAGTTTAGGCGATTCAAGATTGGCCTCTCCCCACCAGCACCAAAGCTATACAGAGGTTTATTGGCTTTGCCAATTATTACAGACAGTTCATCAAAGGTTTTTCGTCTAAGATTTCTCCAATCCTGTCCCTCATCTGGAAAGGGGGGAAACCTCAATGCTGGCCTCCACAAGCTTTGGAAGCTTTCAAGACTCTCAAAGAATCCTTCTCTTCTGCTCCAATTCTCAGACACCCTGATCCTATTCTGCCATTCTTCATCGAGGTTGACGCTTCTGATGTTGGGGCTGGAGCTGTATTATCACAAAGATCTCCGTGTGATGGGAAATTGCATCCTTGCGCTTTCTTTTCTAAAAAATTCTCATCTCCTGAGCAGAACTATGATGTGGGAAACCATGAGTTGTTAGCAGTCAAATTGGCTCTAGAAGAGTGGAGACATCTGTTGAAAGGTACCTCTGTGCCAGTGTCTATCTTCACAGACCACAAGAACCTTGAATATATCCAAACACTCAAACGCTTTAATCCTTGGCAAGCTAGATGGGCACTCTTCTTCTCACGCTTCAACTTTGTCATCACATTCCGTCCTGGTTCCAGAAAGAAGTCTGATGCACTTTCCAGAAGCTTCATTGCTGAAGATCCTTGTTCTGAGGATCCTGAACCCATTGTGCCTCCTACTAAGATCGTAGCTGCTTTGTTTCCCTCCATGGCTTCTCAGTTGTTAACAGCACAATCTTCTGCTCCTTCGGATAATCCTTTGGGAGTAGCATTTGTCCCTCCTGAACTTCGTCACACCATCCTGTCTCAGTCCCATAGCTCCAAACAAGCTGCCATCCAGGAATTAAGACAACTGAACTTTTATCTGACCTTGTTTGGTGGCCTTCTCTTCGAAAGGATGTTAAGGACTTTGTTTCTTCTTGTTCCACTTGTGCAACCTCCAAGTTTGGACATTCCCTTCCCAAGGGGTTGCTCTTACCATTACCCATTCCCTCTCTACCATGACTCATTTGGCAATGGATTTCATTGTGGATTTACCTGTCTCCCTTGGGCACACTGTCATCTGGGTTGTGATCGACAGGTTCAGCAAAATGGCCCATTTCATTCCTCTTCGCAAGTTGCCTTCTGCTCAGGAACTTTCAAGACTGTTTATTCAACACATCTTCTGCCTTCATGAATTTCCGTCTGAAGTTGTGTCTGACAAATGTTCCCAGTTCGTTTCTAAATTTTGGAGATCCTTGTGCAAAGCACTTCACATCTCTCTTCAGTTTTCTTCTGCCTACCATCCTCAGTCCAATGGAGCTGCAGAGAGAGTCAATCAAGCATTAAAGCAATTTCTAAGTGCCATGTGTCTTTGTGTGAGGATGACTGGACAGATATCGTCCCTTGGGCTGAGTTTGCTCACAACTATGCTATGCACGCTTATTAAGAGAGATCCCCCCTCTTTTGTGTCTACGGTCAGAATAATCTAGCGTTCCCTCAAGATTTCCTTCTCACGAATGTTCCTGCTGCCAATGACCAAGCTACTCACATGTTCGCTATCTGGCAAGCCACAAAAGCCAACTTGGAAAAGAGTTCTCTTTCTTAAAAGAAGTTTGCCGACAAGAGAAGAGTTTCTTCCCCTCAATATAATCTTGGTCACAAAGTCTGGTTATCTACAAGAAATATTTGTCTCAGAGTGACTATTCCCAAACTTGGTCCCAAGTTCATCGCCCCTTTTCCAATTGTCAAAATCATTCATTCTGTGGCGGTTCGTCTGCAGCTTCCCCCAGAGATGCGGGTTACAAATGTCTTCCATGTGTCTCGTCTCAAGCCTGCACTGTCTTCTTCTTCTTCTCCCACTCCTGTTCTTGTTGATGGCCACCTGGAGTTTGAAGTTAAGAGAATTCTGGATTTCCGGATCTCCAGAGGTGTTTTGCAGTACCTGATTGAGTGGAAGGGGTTCGGACCCGAGGAATGCTCCTGGGTGAGAAGTTCTGACGTCCATGCTCCCCTTCTCATCTGAAAATTTTACAAGCAGTTTCCATCCAGCCCTAGTTGTGGTGCTCCTGAGGCCCCCCATAAGGAAAGGGGTACTGTAATGTTGTGCCTCAACACGCCAATGAGGTCCTCATCTGACCATATTTTCATATCTGCACAATTAATATCTGGCCAGGACATCCAAGAGTCTTACATAGAGGCCAATAAGCTACCAACTCAGTGTGGAGGGTCCAAGCCAGCAGCTTTATCATCCCATGTGTGGCCAGCTTGAGTCTATGGGGCAGATTCACTTAAGGGCGAAGTGGCTAACGCTATCGACTTTTCGCCAGAAATCCAATTCGCAGGGACATCGCCAATTCACTATCAGGAGCAGACGACAATTCGCTGGTGAACAGGACCGTCGCAAGTGCTCATTCACACTATATTGCCAGGCGACTTTTCGCTCAGGCAAATGGTCGTAGATCTGCAAAATCAGTAAAGTGTGGATTTTACTGGACGTTATTTCGTTCACCAGAGTTGACTTCGCCACCTCTGACCAGGCGAACTGCTAAAATGAAGCTACATCTTCCTCAATATTCTGTCACTAACATCATATCCTGTCTGCTGAAAATGCATAAAAGTTTAAAAAATGCTGGCGACTTTTCCTTTTTTTAAGTGGGATATCCTGCAAAAGTCTTGGTTTGAACTTTTTTGGCTAAACTTTTTTCCCCATACAATTGAGAACATATGGAACATATGGAGCATTTGTTTTACAGTGGGTGCATCTTCGCTTTGAAATGCTCGCACTGCTGAAGTAACACTAGAGAAAAGTCACCATCTTTCGGCGCCCAGGACGCAACTTCACATATTAGTGAATTAGCGTAGTAGTAGTGAAGTTGTTCGAGATGTGCGAATCGGTCGCTGTGGAAAATTTGCCTGTTAGTGAATCTGTGTTAGTATGTAAGTATGGGATAAAGGTGGCAAATCAAATCAGTAAGGTGCCACACTTAAACTAGATCGCCTTTTGCAGCGTTGGGTGCACAGCTGTGTTCCTCTCTGCCCATGGAAAAACTCCACTGTAAAGTAATAATTCCAGCAGCACTCCGATATGTGAATCAATGATTATTTATTCATGCCATTAGCAGAGCGATGTTTCGGGCTATTCCAGCCCTTTATCAAGCTAAATGCACTCTCTAACAACATACTTAAATAAGTGATTTAGGGGGAGGGGTTACAACCTGGTTCCCACCTCCCAGTGTGGGACACAATTCCCAGCATTCCCAATGAGAATATCCAAAAAATTAGTGAATCAAATACAATAGTGGTGAATAATATAAAAAAATATAAAAATATATAAAAAAACTGTTAAAACGATATCATAGCAAGTGTTAAAATGTAAAGTGCTCAGTGTTCTTGAGATTCCAAAAAGCTCAAATGTTCGAAAAAAGTCCAGAAGGATCATTAAGTTCCAATGATTCCCCAATAATCCATGTGTTGTGCAATTGTGCCACTTTTGTATTAAAAGATAAAAACATTCAAATTTTGTTACCATTTAAGCACTTACATATTTATGCTCAACATCTTGAGTGCTGGGTACCTACAGTTGTCAAGACACCAGCAAATCCCAGGATAGGAGCAGTAAAATTCTATAAGAAAAAATATAACGTATTTCGCATTAAATCAGTATCACTGATTTAATGCGAAGTATGGCTTCTGTTGCTTCTAAAGGCCTTCTCTGCATTATTATATACCAAATGCACATGTTTCCAGAGGTGAATGTAATCCTGAGAGTAGCAGTATTGAAGGATGTGAAAGGTGCATCTAGCCTCGAGTATATCTTTCATATTCAGTCAGTGTTGTGCTGGTTATAATACGGTCCATCGTGAGATACTAGTCACTTCCCTAATGTTTACAGAAGAAGGCAAAAGGGCAATGAAATAATTGGGTGCAAGGGTTAATTAATGTTATACAGCTTTAAATACAGGATACAAGTGTGCATAGTTCTATGTCCTACTTAGCCTTAAGTATGAGAACTATTAGTAACATGGGATAAGTGCCATGCGATTCATAACAGATTAGTATTCACTGTTTCTGTAAAGGTAAACTTTACAACCAAAATGAATATTTAAGCAACAGATAGTTGTTATGTTTTGGGTAGCCGAGGATGAGGAGAGTATATGTCAGGATCTACTGGTAATCAAACTCTAGTCACTGTGTTGCCACTCGCCTGCATTACCTCAGTGAGCCACTGGAAGCATATACCACTTGCACTGACTAGTTGCTATAATGGGTCTTTTACATTCCTTTCTACACAGTTACCTCCTCCCAACTCGTTTGATTCATCTGTTCTTGATCAAGCAATCTGGGGCCTTTATAAGCCTGTTTCCTGCATCTCCCAGTTGCTTGATCATTGTATCCCACAGACCTGATCCAGCCCGGTATGCTGTTCCTGCGTGTTCCCTGCCTGATTCCTGTTTTGTTCCTTTCCTGATCTGAGTGCTTGTCCTTGTTCCTGAGCCCTGCCTGTTTTCCACTGATCTCCTGGTACTGACTTTGGCCTGTTTCCTGGTTTATCCTTTGTCTGCAACCTGCCCCTGACCTCGGCCTGCCTACCGGATTTCCCTTGCTTGCTCCCTGTCCAGAACTCGGCCTGTTTAATGGACTCTGATTACTTGCCGCCTACCTCTGACCCCTGGCTTGGTAAAAGTACTTTTTTGTTTATTTTTAACCTGCTACATTGTTCTTTATTTTCAATAAAAAATCCTCTTCATTTATAACATGTCATCTGCCTATTATCATGCTCCATTCCTGCATTACCCTTGTTATACAGCACATAGGCTCCTACCTGCCAACCACACACCTGTGGTCAGTCCTTACAGTATAACAGTGCTATATTAGTAGAGACTCATGCAGCCATTACACAACAATAACTTTCACTTTCTCTTTTAAGCTGTCAGGAAGTATGCACAGTATAAGTCTGGGCACAGTGACATCTACAGGCCATTTGTATAAATACCACATATTACCCCTATAGTAAGAAAGCATTTGGGCAAATGTAATAAACAACAACGCATCTTAAAGCAATAATATACATTATTCACATCACATAGTCCTGGGTCCATGGAGGTAGTTCTCTGATTCGCTCAGTACGTAGGAGTAGGAAAATGTCCTTCATCAAATGGAGCTTTTCCAAAGTCCTCGCTGGCATCTCAATTCAAGTGGTGTAGTAAATTTTAATTGTCCTTCTTTCAGTATTCCTGGTTTCTTAATTCTGACTAAAGATCCAGGCTGAAAGTGTACTTCTCTGGCACCATGTTTCCGGTCCGTATAAGCCTTACATTTGGCTTGGTGATGTTTCATTGTGCGTAATACACTGAATATTTCCTATGCACAGTATTCCTCTCTCTCAGAAAGAATTCAAACTCAGATGAGACAAACTGTGGTCCGTTGTCTGATATCAACTCCTTTCAATTACCTTCTCTGCTGAAGACTGTAGACAGAAATGTTATTACTGTAGCTGATGTTATATGAGAAACAAATGCAATTTCAGGCCATTTACTGTAATAGTCTATCAAGGTTATAGCAAATCTGCAGTCTATAGGAGCATCTGTAAAAGGACCTACAATATCAATAGCAAGTTTTTCCCATGCTGAATTAGTAAATGGTACTGGTTTTACATCTGGTCTCAACTTAACTTTGTGTACAAAGTTCTTTGCACAACCCAGTGAAGTGTTGCTTAGTGGTGAAAATTTAGACATTTGGCTGTGTAGCAGACACTGATGCTGTAATAAAGAGACCATAAACTAATTGTAGGTTTAATGCAGCAAAGAGATCCCTTCCAAGTATAGCAGTACGCTTATTCACAATGTAAAAGTCACATTTTGCAGTATTTGATTCAAATTGTACAGTCACTGGCAAGCAACCAAGCACAGGGATTGGATCCTTTAAGTAACAGACCAGTTTTAGGGCAGGTGCAACAAGTGGATCTTTTGCAAAGTATTTCAAGAAAATATCATTTGGTAGTATAGACACTGCTGAACCTGTATCAAGCATTAGGTTAATGGAGTGTCCTTTGTCAGCAGACGCAGTATTGACACTGACAATGCATATAAACTTGTCTGGAATAAATGTACCAACTTTATCCACACTTAATACTGTGACATTTGTGGTAGTGACTTCATGAACATCTTTAGCAGATCTTCGCAAAATGTCCTACTTTTGTGCATTTGCGGCACCGTACAGCTTTTGCTTTTGTTGTGTTGAACCACAGCGAAAGGAATATTTTTTATTTGTATTTGCTGCACGGTTTTGCAGTGTAGGTGAATCCCTTTCCTTAGCACTGTATTTTGCCTGTGACTGTGCATTATTGGGCCACAGTGTTGAATTCACAATCTGTACATTCCCAGCAGTTCCCTGACTGAGAGTTTTAGCCTCTACCACTGCTATTTCAATTTGGCTAGCAACTGTAATTGCCTTTGCAAGGGTTAAATCCTGCTCTAGGAGCAGTCTCTCTCTAATGCGAGGTGAGTGTTTTTTTTCACTATTTTTTTCTCTTAGCATTTCATCTGTTCGAGCCCCTCACAGGTAAAAACCAGCCCTCTCAAAGCTGCTACAAATTGTTCTGTGGATTCGCCATTACGATGTCCACGTTGGCAGAATTTCTATCTTTCAGCAATCACATTTATTCTTGGCATGAAAAAGTTCTTTATAGCAGTATGTAATTACGTAAGCTATCATTGGGGTGCTATATAGGGTTGCCACTCGTCTGCTTTTGAATCAGACAGCCCAGTATTTCAAGGAGCTATCCAGTTCAAAACGTTCTGCCCAGTTTTCGACATTCTGAAATCTGGACAGAAATCCCTCAAATCTGACTGACACACTTACCCTGTCATCCAACTTTATCACAAAAAGGTGGGTTGTGGGAGCACTCGACTACTAAGTAAAATATACTGTCCCAATGGAAGAGTGACTGGTCTGGCCAAATTTGCTACAAGAATACATAAAAAAGGGATTGATCAATCCTGGTCCCCTGTGTCATATGTTGTAGTATCCATACAAGTGCATGTATTTCCATAAAATTGGAAAGCCACCATACCAAGTCAAGTCAAACTCCATCTGGTGGTCCTATTTTTAATAGGATGGCACCTCCGTGCATGATTGCTTTACTGGGGAAAAGTGTCTTTTGCATATTGCAAATACATGCACTTGCATAGATACTAAATTACTTAATGTATGCAACAGGGGACCAGGGATTGTGCATTGATCAATCCGCTCTCTTTTGTATTTCCAACATCATATCACCCTGAAAGTCATCACACATGCCCTTGACCAGTGGTATAATTAATTGGTAAGATGTGGCTCGGAGTGCACCAGGCCCAATGAAGAATTTTTGCAAGAGGACCCGGCACTCTCTAATTAAGCCACAGCCCTTAAATCAGCGTCCCATCCCCTTTGCTCAGGTTTTAAGCCTGGCAAAGGTGGGACCCTAACTTATAGCAGCACCATTTAAATGGGTTTTCTGAGGTTTTACTTGCCTTTTAAAGTCTCATTCCCATGATTCTGTGATTCCAGCAATAATAAACAGGATGATCCAGAGGGCTAAGCTTTAATGCTGTTGCCGTTACATTGGAAAATTAGGGGGCACTATCGAAATGTTATCAATGTAAGAATTTGCAGTGCCAATATAGGTGGCTAATATGCTGTAGACCCAGACTAAGCCTGTTATATCTTAAAAAATGCAAGTATTTAGGTATAATTTACATGGGGCACTCCTGGATGGTTGTTCTCTGCATGGAGGGCCAGACTGAAAATCTAGTGGTCCATGCAGTGAGCAGAGTTTGGAGATGCAGTTCAGTCCTATCCTTACTGCCTGTTTATGGGCAGTCCTAGGTGCAAACTGCAGGCTATTTGCACAATGCTCAACACTGCATGTATGCACCCTTATATCTGTAATTTATTCACTTTTTAAACATTTTGGGGGGAATTCACAAAAGTGTCGGGAACGAAAAAATGTCTTTAAAATGTCGTAGAAAGTGTCGTAGCAACAGCCGACAAATTCACAGAGCATTTCTCCGCCAATTTTCCGACATGTGCGACACTTATGAATTAGTGCCGTTAAAAGTGGGCGTGGTTTTTTCGGCGCCACTTTTCCCGACATTTTTATGAATTACTCGTAAACTCATTTTTTTTACCAACAATTTTTCAGACACTTTAGGCTCTCCAAAATGAAAATGTCAGACAAATTGTCGTTTAAAAAGTCTTGGTAAATGTCGTTTGTACGATGAAAAGAGATACGACATTTTAGAAAACTGTCAGACTTACGAGACATTCAGAGATGGTAACATCTGCCTTTTGTGAATTTTCCGTTCATACGACATTTTACAAATTTGTCGACCGCCACTTCTGGGTTACTTTTTTTTCCGACACTTTTGTGAATTCCCCCCCCGGGAATTCACAAAAGTGTCGGTAAAAAAAGTAACCCAGAAGTGGCGGTCGACAAATTTGTAAAATGTCGTATGAACGGCAAATTCACAAAGGCAGATGTTACCATCTCTGAATGTCTCGTAAGTCTGACAATTTTGTAAAATGTCGTATATCTTTTCATCGTACAAACGACATTTACCAAGACTTTTTAAACGACAATTTGTCTGACATTTTCATTTTGGAGAGCCTAATGTGTCTGAAAAATTGTCGGTAAAAAAAATTAGTTTACGAGTAATTCATAAAAATGTCGGGAAAAGTGGCTCCGAAAAAACCACGCCCACTTTTAGCGAGACTAATTCAAAAGTGTCGCACATGTCGGAAAATTGGCGGAGAAATGCTCTGTGAATGTGTCGGCTGTTGCTACGACACTTTCTACGACATTTTAAAGACATTTTTTCGTTCCTGACACTTTTGTGAATTCCCCCCTTAGAGATTTGAAGACAAACAGTGATTAAAGCATTAGTAACCCTGGAGACCCCCGATGGCATAAAAATCTGTTAAATTAACATTTTCAGAACATTTCTGCCAGAATCTTTTTGGTATGTGAACAGAATCACACTGAGTTATTATAGGAATGGAGTTTTAAGTTGACTTTTTGCCGAATGCCATTTGGCATTTCTTAGTTCAGTACTATAACTTGGGAGAATGCAAATTTCGACATTCTGAGTTGATGCCATTTGCAATTCAACAGACTCAGAAGCAGCTGCCAACAGGTAAAGTTTTTTTACAGTGTTTTTAAATTACTGAAGCTGAATCCGTTTGCACAGATCTACACATTCACCCTGACAGCTGTATGGGCAGATCTGTACCAGGAGCCCACCCACTGGCAAACATGATATCAAGGGCCCACTACCCCAGCCACCAAGAGCTCCCCTCCATGCCCCCCCAACAACTGCCACAAATCCATTCCCCCACCATTTACACCCAGGGTGATCAAGGAACCTTGTGAGTGGGATCAATTGTACGTGGCTAGAGATGAAATGGAATCACTTAAGATGGTCATTCACAATGATCTGGCTATTGTGCACCTATGCATCTAAATTAAAAGAGAAAAAGTTAAAAATATTAGGGGTGTCAATTAGCAGGCCCGGGCTGGCAATCTGTCCATACGGGCAAATGCCCGAGGGGCCGCTTCATATTTAGTTCAAGTGGGCCGCTCACACAGGGTCGCACTGGCCCGGTGGACCCAGGCTCTTTTGCGCCCCAACAGCCCAGAACGCCGCCCGGGATTCAGTGCATCCCTAGTTAGTATGGATAATATTAAGCTATATCAGTTAGATAACAGAACTGGCTATGTAAGTGGTGCAGCCAGCATATCAACAAGGCAAAATTGTTTTGGACACACTGGGCCTGATTCGATTCAGTGAGAAACGTCACATGAGAAGTTGTAGACGACATTCAATTTGAGATGCAATTCAATTTGGAAAAAATGGTTTATCACGTGAAAACGTTATTGATGTCGATGGGAATATCACCCCCTCCCTCCCCCTCAGCAGTTACAATAGAACAATGGGAAGGTAACCAGATAGCAGCTCCCTAACACAAAATAACAGCTGCCTGGTAGATCTAAAAACAACACTCAATAGTAAAAACACATGTCCCACTGAGACTGATTCAGTTATATTAAGTAGGAGAAATAACAGCCTGCCAGAAAGTAGTTCCATCCTAAAGTGCAGGTACAAGTCACATGACTGGGGCAGCTGGGAAACTGACAATATGTCTAGCTCCATTCAGATTTCAAAATTGAATATAAAAAAATCTGTTTGCACTTTTGAGAGTGCAGAAGTCTGCTCCAGCACTATTAACTCATGCGTTTTGAAAAAAACATGACAGTATCCCTTTAATGATAAGGATACTGGAGGAATGTTGAAGAACTTTAATATTTATTATACAAAATAATTTTTTCAAGATGAAAAAAGGTTTTTTTTTTTAAAACAGCAAGAAAGCATACAATAATATCTACAGAAATGAGTCAAATCAACTGGACTTGCTGTGTTTTTTTCCTTGAAGAAGTTTTACCAGTCATCCAACTGGCTTTCTCAATAACTTGTAAATCTTCCTTTGAGAATATAAATCCTCTGGAATGTTGCTCCAATCAGAATAATCTGTTAAACATAATCCGCAACAATGTCATTAAATTAGGTGTTGATTGTATTAGCAAGGCTGGAGCTTTGATGTGTTATTAAAATAAACTTTCCAGGGAGAGGTGCCAAAACAACATTGTACGTGGCAGCCAATAGGGGGCAAATTTACTTATGGTCGAATATCGAGGGTTAATTAACCCTCGATATTCGACTGCCGAATGGAAATCCTACGACTTCGAATATCGAAGTCGAACGATTTACCGCAAATAGTTCGATCAAACGAAAAATTGTTTGATCGAACGATTAAATCCTTTGGATCGTTCGATTTGAAGGATTTTAATCCATCGATCGAATGATTTTTCTTCGACCAAAAAATACTTAGAACGCCTATGGGGACCTTCACCATAGGCTAACATTGCACTTCGGTAGGTTTTAGGTGGCGAAGTAGGGGGTCGAAGTTTTTTTTAAAGAGACAGTACTTCGAATAGTCAAACGATTTTTAGTTCGAATCATTCGATTCAAAGTCGTAGTCGAAGGAGCCAATTCGATGGTTGAAGTAGCCAAAAAAATCATTCGAAATTCGAAGTTTTTTTAATTCTATTCCTTCACTCGAGCTAAGTAAATGGGCCCCCTGATGTCGCACTCAGTTTTTACATATATGGCTTCGTTAACACCTCTTTTGAACCAGTCGCTCTCCCGGTCTAGAATCTGGACTTTGCAGTCTTCAAACGTGTGTCCTTTTTTTTTTTTTTAGATGTAGGTGCACGGCTGAGTTCTGACCAGAGGAGCTGGCTCTTCTGTGCTGCGCCATACGCTGGTGTAACTGTTGTTTGGTTTCTTCCACATACAAATCAGAGCAGTGCATACACAGTGTTACTCTTCTTGTGCTTTGGGTGGACTAGTTGCTGCCTCAGTGTGTTGCTGGGTTAAAGCAGATAGGGATGTGCTACTAATTAAAAATCCTTCCGACACCCCAGCTTCATATGGGAGGACCAATATATTCTCAAAGGAAGATTTACAAGTTATTCTGAATTGAGAAAGCCAGTTGATTTGACTTATTTCTATAGATATTATTGTATGCTTTCTTGCTGTTTTAAAAAACTTTTTTCAGCTAAAAAAATATATTTTGTATAATAAATATTAAAGTTCTTCAACATTCCTTGATCCTCAGCATTCAGCTCAGATTTAAAAGCAACAGATATGACCCATGTGCCCCCCCTCAAGTCTCTGATTGGTTACTGCCTGGTAACCAGCCAGTGTAAACCAAGAGAGCTGCAAAGCAGGAAGTAGTGTTCTGGCTATTATGTTAGACATCCAGTCACTCCAGCCTTTATACATTACATTTTTGACTAACTAACTATATTAGAAACATTGTTTATTTTGCACACCCTATTTATTTACCCAGTTTTTATTTTTACACTGAACAATTCCTTTAAACCTACTAGAAAATCATTTAAAAATTAAATAATGTTTAAATGGGAGACCAGGATCATCCACTAAAAATCCTTGAATGTTAAAATGACAACACCTACGCACAATCTATGATTAACTCTTCACTGTGACATTGAGGAGGAAGAATTCCTAGATCTGAAGATCTATTGTAATGAGGAGACATCTATATAAAATAAACCTCCACAAACAATGTCCTGAGCTTCTCTTTGATCTCCTGCACCAGGGGTGTCCAAACTTTTGGCTCGCAGGGCCACATTGGAAAAAGATAAACTGTCTGGGGCCACACATAAAATATACAAACATGTTTGATTTGTAAAAGTAAAGGAAATACACAGAAAGGAACTACAATGCCAGTTGGATAACCAGATGGAGCTATACACTGGAATATGGGACACCTGGATATTAAATAGAATTATTATTATATTATTATTACTAACTGGGCAATGGGCAGAGTCCCCCCAACTCCTATAGCCTTTGGGACATGACATTTCCTCGGGAACCAAACTGGGCCGCATTCATATGCATCCTGGGCCGCATGTGGCCCTCAGGCCGCAGTTTGGACACCCCTGTCCTGCACTAAACAGCTGGCAAAAGATACAAAGTTTCTAACTCAATTGATTCTTGGCAGAGAGCCCAGACTACATACTTAAGATACTTTTGTAACAGTTTTAGATAAGAACTAAGACTCACAGCTTAAAGGGCAATTCACCTTCATTAGCAAAACTGTATTAACACATAAAAACCACAGAAATGTGTTCAAAACCTGCCAAATTTGTAAAAGGGACATGGTAATTAGGGGATGTGACCACAGAAATGGGCGTGGCTCTACGCGGCAAATCTTTTTGTCCTTCTTTCTGTTTCCAAAATGTTGGGAGGTATGATATACTGACTGGAGAATTCTTATGGCAATGTAGTTGCTGGAAAATTTGTAATTACCTTAACAAAACCCCTTGGCCCACCCCCAATCCGCTGGAAACTTAACTTTTCTCCCCCTTCTGGCCATCGCCGTGACGTGGCTCTGACCCCTTTTACATCACAGCCCGTCCCTTTTGTTCCCACCCCCACCACCAGCCAGTAAAATGTTTGCTGCGTCTTCATCCGTCAATACAGTAGATAGGACTCCATGGGTGATTTCCGTGCGATCCAACGCACTGCGCAAAACCGTAGGCATCACGTTGAATGCGACAGAAATAAGGTAAGAGATGGAAATGTCGGATGAAGTTGCAGTGATGATCCGACGCGACTAGGGTTGCCACCTTTTCTAAAAACATTTACCGGCCGGTGGGGGGAGGCGGGCCGTGATGTAAAAGGGGGCGGAGTCGCGCACGGTGACGCAAGAGGCGGAGCAACATGTGCGATGGACAGAAACCTGAAAAAAAAAAAACCTGAAATGGTAAGTACTGAGCGAATTGGGGGTGGGCCAAGGGCTTCTTCTTAAGGGTATTACAAATTACCGGCAACTACATTGCCGGTAAATTTGTAATACCAGCCCCGGCCTTGGCAGGTGTTTTACTGGCTAGGCAAGTAAAATACTGGCCGGGTGGCAACCAGGGGGCGCTGCCGAGTCTCAACTCGCCTCATTGGTGGATCGCCCCCCTGGTTGCCAGAGGCGGCAAAAATGCTGCTCCTGGTAACTATCCATTTACATTTTTCAACCCGGAAATTCAGCTCTTCTAGTGCAGAGAGCGCAACTGCGAAGTGGACCACCCACGACCCATTCTGGAGCGATGTGGACTGTCCCGACTCTCTCCAGCGGGATGTTGACCACACCCCTGGTGCTGAAAAGGTGAGTGCCGCGGGGAGGAGTGGGGGCAGCAAAAGGAAGGATGCCTCAGGCGCAGGGTCGGACTTGGGGCCCACCGCGGCTACTGCCCCAGGGCCCCCCTCCGGCTGCCGCTCCAGAGTGCTGCAGGGGGCCAGTGCGCATCCGCGCGGTGCCGCATTTGTGCGCACGCACACAGTGCTACCTTTGTGCGCCTGCACAGATATTCTATTCTACCGCGACTCCGAACAAAGTGGGGTCGCGCCGCCCTACTAAGTAGCGGATCGCTGACACTTCTCAGGTGGAAAAATGCTTAGGATCGCCCCTGATGGCAACCATATCACGCAGCACGACTGTCGGAAGCAGACTCAGCGTGCAGCATGTGCATCCAGCAGTCTAGTTGCGTCAGAGCAACAATGCGACACCATCCGACAATGCATTCACTTACCTTATTTCTGTCGCATCCGACGTGACGCCTGCCCTTATCGTGTGTCGTTTTCACCAGCGACTTTTCGTTTGTCCTTTCCTGGAGCAAAAAAAAAAAAATTACTTCATCTTTTTATGCCAGAGAAAAGTCGAAGGAGTGTGGAAATGGAATATGAATTGCCTCTCCCGCCAGTCACAGTCCATCACACCTTCACACTCATCGCTCCACTAAAGGCGCCGGCCGTACTGCGCATGTCTCCATTCAGCGGTGACGCCACATTCTCGCGAGATGAGATTTATGACGTCGGGATTAGAGTCCAGGCCGGAGCCGAGAAGCTGGATGTTAATGGCGTTGTGGGACGTTTGGCGGCTGCGTTAAGAAAAGCGGGACTGCATACACCATAGGGTTTGTACAAAGTCTAATGTGGGGGGTTTAGAAGCTGTTGAATTGTATCTGTAACAGGAAGGCCGAGCACCAGAGCGAGGCCGAGCTTTTCAACCTACAGAGCGCTTATTTGTCTGCGCATTTACGTAATAAACGTTTCACCCTGTGTGTGTGGCGGATGAATACTGCGCTTTCTCGTTTATTCTTCTACTGTTGGGCTTTATATGCTGCAGCCTGTGTTCTACTTCGCTCCAGGAAATGTCACGCTGGCTTTCAGTGGCCTCACCGGCGCCATTGACAATCGTTATGCCCCTCCCCCCTGTTTTGTTTTGCTGTTGGGGGGGGGGGGTTAGTTTCATAGACATAACTAAGTTATTGAGCAACAGCTTTAGGTATTACTAGTAGCAACACACAATGAAGCTGCTGGTAGGGACAGTGAACGAGGAAAATCTCATTCAATATTTTCGCACACCCCCTCCACCCATGAATCTAATGGCTAAAAACTAGATTTTTAAAAAAAAAAAAAAAAAAAAAACATGAATTCAGTGCAGTACTAACCCCCTTTCTCTTTCCAGACTTAAATGTAACTGTAAATCTGCCTGGAATGGAATGAAATCGAGCAATACAACTGCTAACATATTGGACCCCTCCCCCAGCCTTAAAGGAGAAACACACCCCTTATTTAAAAAAACTCTGAGGTTACGTCTAATATCCTCATATTTTGCAACAAGGGTTACTTTATTTATTGCAATGCACAAGTTTAAGTGAGTCATGTGACAAAAATGACATCACTATTCACCGTTTATAACTTTTGACATCACTAGTCACCGTTTATAGTATATAACTTACAGTGTTCACGGCTCTTGTGTTTTATAAGTATGTAAAGGTTCTGTGTGTAGATGAACCGCACCTCTCACCCTTTCCACCATGCTTCCTGCCCTGGTAGTGCAGATCTCTCTCGTCAGTATATGTAGAAGATTTAAGAGAATAGCTCTTTTCTTTTTCACAGATAATCTTTGCCAGTGGGAAAAATGAATGATAGAGGTAATGGTAAAACTCCCGCCGGTCGTAAGTAGTTAAACCGAATATTTGGTAACCAAGTACGTTAATATATAGTAACCAAATTGGGATAGAATGGTTCAAATATGCATTTATGCTTGTTTTAGGATGTGAAACTGGACAATAATACCAGGACATGGACTTTGAGTGTCAAGCCTCAGTTTGGAACACCCTGGTGGACTATGGGTAATTGGGCAGGACTCTATGTATCCCTATGCTTTAAAAATGTTTCTATCCTGACGAAGGGAGGGTTAATTCCCCCCCCCCCCCCCGAAACGTTGATGCACAGGTGGTCACTTTAAAGGGATACTGTCATGGGAAAAAACATTTTTTTCAAAATGAATCAGTTAATATTGCTGCTCCAGCAGAATTCTGCACTGAAATGCATTTCTCAAAAGAGCAAACAGATTTTTTTTATATTCAATTTTGAAATCTGACATGGGGCTAGACATATTGTAAATTTCCCAGCTGCCCCTGGTCATGTGACTTGTGCTCTGATAAACTTCAATGACTCTTTACTGCTGTACTGCAAGTTAGAGTGATATCAACCCCCTCCCTTTTCCCCTCCAGCAGCCAAACAAAAGAACAATGGGACGGTAACCAGATAGCAGCTCCCTAACACAAGGTAACTGCCTGGTAGATCTAAGAACAACACTCGATAGTAAAAACCCATGTCCCACTGAGACACATTTAGTTACATTGAGAAGGAAAAACAGCAGCCTGCCAGAAAGCATTTCTCTCCTAAAGTGCAGGCACAAGTCACATGATCAGGGGCAGCTGGGAAATTGACAAAATGTCTAGCCCCAGGCCAGATTTCAAAATTGAATATAAAAAAATCTGTTTGCTCTTTTGAGAAATGTATTTCAGTGCAGAATTCTGCTGGAGCAGCACTATTAACTGATGCGTTTTGAAAAAAACATGTTTTCCCATGACAATATCCCTTTAAATAAAAGGGGTAAGCTCCCCACCTGCAACATACATGGTGTTGTGCTATTCTCTTAAATCTTCTTATATTTATGTAAGACAAAAGCCATGACTATCCTGTAAATTATATCTTTATAATACACAAAAGCCATGAATATCTTGTAAATGATATCCTTATAAACGGTGAGTTCTGATGTCATTTCTGTCACACAACACACTGAAACTTGTGTATTATAATAAATAAAGTACCAAAATATGAGGATATTAGAAGTGACATCGGAGTTCAATGACCTGTATAAAATGGTCATGAAACTCCTCGGTATCCTTATATTTACTATCTATCTATTTATTATCTATCTATCTATATGAGCAATAGTGCTGATTAGATCAGGTTTATTTTTTGGATAAAATAAACCTGATCTAATCAGCACTATTGCTCTTCTATCTGCGAGTGCCCACACTAGCACATTTGTACAATTATTTTCTATATTGCTCTGGCACCCAGACTTCGATAGCCTTATGGTTGTGCGTTCCACCTATTGTCGCTGTGTATAATTATAATGTGTGTCCAAGGTTGGCCCTGAGCCACGTTTTTTTTTTTTTAAAAAAGAAAAAGTGTCTTATTTGTCTGCGAAGTTTCTCATTCATCCAGGTTATGGTATATCTCTATAATAAGTCAGTTCAACTGGACCTGCTGTATTTTCTTTTTCCTTGAAGATGTTTCGCTAGTCATCCTACTGGCTTTCTCCAGCCAGTTGGGTGACTAGCAAAACATCTTTAGAAAAAATTAAATACAGCAAGTGCAGTTGAATTGACTTATTATAGATATTTTTTTTTTTTATTTCTTCTAAGTTTGGCTCTTCAATTTAATGCACATGTGCATCTGGGCCACGTACTGCAGCAGGTCGGGTTCGAGCGTGTTACCCACAAAAACCTGCGGGTAGAAGTTCCGGGTGCGGGTATAGACATGGGTCGGTGGTTTGCAGGGTCAGGTTGCGGGTCTTCTCAATAGAGTTTTTTTACTCCTTTTTTCTGATCACGCCTACTTCCAATGATGTCACTTCCGGTTTACAGTGACCGCACTTCCTGTTTTACTCCCTTTTTTCTGACCATGCCTACTTCCAATGATGTCACTTCCAGTTTGCAATGACAGCACTTCCTGTTTCTTGATGGTCCGCGGGTCCGGGTTGTGGATAAGGTACTTGTGGGTCGGGTAACGGGTCCAAGCGGGTAAGAATGCGGGTCCGGGTTGCTGGTATGGGTTCCGAAAAATGGACCCGTGCAGGACTCTACCCCAGGCTGGTGCAGTTTTCAGAAAACAGAACTGACCTGGGGTCCCAAGTTAGTTGTCATCACTGGGGATGCCTAATATTTTGGCACCCTACCCCCCCCCCCCCCAAGTGATTATCACTTTTTCCTTTTATGCAAATAACCATTCTGAGGCATATAACTGCAGATATGCAAATTCTATGAGAAAAAATTGCTACAAGTATGGGACCTGTTATCCAGAATGCTCGGGACCTGGGGCTTCCTGGATAACAGACCTTTCCGTAATTTGGATTTTTATAAGAATACTAGAATATCAATTAAACATTAAATAACCCCAACAGGCTTGTTTTGCTTCCAATGACAATTGATATCTTGGTTTGGTTCAAGTACAAGGTACTGTTTTATCACTACAGAGAAAAAGGAAATCATTTTTGAAAATTTGTATAATATGGAGTCTATGGGAGACAGCCTTTCTGTAATTGAGAACTTTCTGGATAACGGGTTTCCAGATAATGGATCCTATGCCCATGTCGAAATATGAGAAAGTAAACACATGTTGAAGGCATAGCGGAGCGTCACAAGCAAAATGAAAAAGCTAAATGCTGAGTGTTCATTATGCAAGTGAAAGGAAGTTTACTGAAGAGCAAATTTAGGTAAATGAGAAATATTGTTTGGCTGAAAATCCATTGTTTTAATTTACTAAGAATAATTAATTTTTTTGTTTTGTATTTTTGAGTTACTAAATGCTGTGTATCTGAACTTATGCCCTACTGTGTTATGGAAAAAGTATATGTTCGTAAAGAATGTGTGAAAAATGAAAAAGTATTGTCACAAACATTTCTTTCCACCCATAAATGATTGCATAAAATCATTGCCCAGAGCATTTAGTGGCAGTGACATTTATTCTTGCCACATCATTTGCATTCTTTATTCAAGGAGTTTCCTGTTTTATCTGTTCACTTTGTTTGCTCACAATGGTCCTGGCACTCTGATTCTATTGTACATTCCTAAGATAAGAACTGCTTAAGCATGTCTGCTTTTTCTGGGGTCCCTGTAACCAAAATATGTCTATTTTTAATGGAGCCACATTCTCATTCCACATCTTTTTATTATTTATATTTTTGGCATTAGAAGAAATCATTGCCTCATTTTCTACTTCTGCCTTCTTGATTGCTACTTTACCACTTGGTGCAGTATTTTGATGCTTCAGTCCCCAATGTCTTGTAATTCTACAACTCTCTGCTCTTCATTCCTGTTAACTTCAGTACAACTTCCGTTCCTGAGTTAAGCTCCTCAGGGTGGTCCTTAATCCCTTTGCACTTCTTTGTTAAGGGAATCAATGCTATCATGCCACTTTAAAACAACAAACATTGCTATTCCGTATGAGGTTCAAAACCTCATGTCCCAATCTACCCATTAAAGATTTTCACATTCTCAATGATGACTTGAGGGCCAGTGGACACTCACTTTTAGCCAGTTTTCTCGCTGAACAAATAAGCACCACCATGACTACCAGACCTTAGTTTAAAAGAAACATTTATGTGCCACTGCATCGAGAACTGTGGCAAAATCTATGTAGACCTCATCTACTGCAACACTGCTGTCTAATGCTCTACTTATTTCATTTGTTTGACATGATCTATCACACGGATTACTATGACAGTTCTCCAAGAAAAAAAAATAGAGTAAAGAGGGTCCCCTCCAGAAATTTTCTAAATCTGAACGGATGCTATTGTGTCTTCTTGTAGGATCTACTGGTGAATAGAGCATCAGTTTTTTTGTATGATCTCTTTTTATAGCACCTCTCAAGCTTCTTTCTGAGAAGCTTGAGGGATGCTATGGTCAACCTTCCTTAATAACTAAGACAACTAGCCTTCCAAACTCTTATTCTTTGGATTTTCTCTGTATAAATAATGCCTTTTGAGTAATAGTATTAAAACCCTTGCTGGCCATGTTTTTCCTTACTGATGCTGTCTGGCATTGCTTGCTACAGCCAAATTTATTATCTACACATACCCACAATAATTATCCCATTAACGGTATAAGTGACTTGCATATTTTAAGTCCAGGTCTTACATTTATTGACACTGATTATCATCGGACACTTAGGGGGTTACTTATCAAAGTCTGAATCTCTCAACATTTTCTGCTACAAACTCTGATCAGATCTACTCGGGTTTTTTACACGTATCTACTCCATTTTCCCGAAAATTTGCTCAGATTTTCACGTTTTTTTTTCATCCAATTTTCATTAATTTAACGATTTTTCGGTATTGCACGAAACCCAGCGCACATCAATAAAATAATTGGGACTTCTCCCATTGACTTGTAAGCAACCCGACAGGTCTGAGATGCCGGATTTTCAGATTAGGGCTTTTCCATCCTCGGGGGTTTAATAAATTCTGAAAAATGTTTGTGATTTTTGCATTCTAAGTTTAGTAAATAGCCACCTAGATTGTCAGTTTATCTAGATACCGAATGCCAAATCCAGGATGAAATTAATTGGCCTGCGGTTTTTGACATTATTTTAAAAGCTTTGGCACAATCCAAGTAGATTACATATACTGTAAATCCACTGTCCAAGTTCTTGTTTTCTTCAACATACAAAAACAATTTGATTTGGCTAACAGGATTTATCATTCATAAATCCATGGCAGATTACTACTTCCTCGATTGCTATATTCATTCTCCAGAACTTAATCGCAAATGTGATCCCCTAACAAACTCTCAAATAACTTGCCCACCACTAATGTTCAAGTTACTGGCACCCAACTCATTAAGTAGATTGGACATTAATGGATAGGTTTATTAAGTCTTTACTTGTGTACCCGAGACATTTTTTGTTTATGGCTAAATATTAATTCAGACAAAAAATGTGTTCAAAAGTTTTTCATGGGGTACGTAGTTACAGCAAATTGCAGGGAATTGTGTTACGCAAGCACACTATCTGCCTCCTATGTTAAATCTGCAAAAAGAGTGTTTTAATGGTCTGCCCATTCTATTCGTATGTAGTTTTCCTATGTTGCATGAAGAGACAACCAGCTCCAATGAACCTGAACTGATATTTAAAATGTTTAGCTTCTGAAGCCCAGAGAATAGTACATCACTACCTGACAATGCTGATCTGATTTATTGTTTGTTCCCTGCAAATGCTTGTCTTAGATATAATCTTGTATGTCCAAAGTGGTTGTGGAGACTGTTGGAGAAGCTTTTTATTTTGGTGGCTTTCCCACCCTCTTATATTTCAATTCTTGTCTATATGGCTGCTTTTGTAAGCAGTGGCTACTTATGTTTCCGCATCTCTCTTTTTCAGTACTGATGGCTATATTGGTGTTTATAAGCAGTGCTTTAAATTTTTATAAATGCAACCCATTCCTCTGATTCCTGAAAAGGTCAAGTTCATAACCTTTTTTAATGCCGGGAATATCTAAGGAGTTCACTTTTCCCAGATTGCTCATACTGTTGCAACTTCATGCTTTTGAGTGTTGAGTCCCTGCTATTTTTAAAGCATGATAGGGTCATGTCATCTTGATCTCTTGGATCTTAAAAACTGATGAAATTTGCATAATTCTGTGCATACATTCTGGTATGTACCGTATATTCTTTTCACTGTTGAGGAAACTTCTACTATTTCTATTCAGATATTTAAATGTTCCCATTTCCTTTGACTGTGTAGGTTTGTTCTCATGCTGACAAATAATGCAACCAACTTTTTTGGGCCTATAAGATCAGTCTTCATCTTGAGGTCATCTAATAGAGTATCTGCTTCTATTTTTTTTTTTTTTAAAAAAAAAAAAGTCAACTTAAGTACTTATTTTACTTTTTACATTAGACTGACCAAAGTTGCTTGTCTTTCTGCAGAGTTCTCGGTTTCTGCTCCCAAGAAGATTCCTCAAAAGTTCCTTTCGGGCTAACAAAATTCTATATTTATAGTTCGGGACTTGATATTTGTGCCATTTGGCATTTTAAAAATCAAGGAAAAAAAATAGTGCTACAATGTCAAAGTCTTTTCAACAGTCATCCTTAAGCAGAGACTTGCAAGCCCGTCATAGGAGTGATACTACAGGAACAGGTCTTCTTACTGCTAATCAGTCATTATCTATTCCATCTTCTCTTGGAAGAATGAACCAAGGGACTAGCCGTATTGCTAGTTTGATGAGCTGCGGAACAATTTCTAAAGTAAATCAGCCGGGATCTCATATATCTAGTTCCTCTTCTCACAGCTTGCCGTCTGTTTTTAGTATTGGTACCAGAGCTACTCCTCTATCTTCTTCACTTCGAGGAGATTCTGATCCGGCCACTAAAATTTTGGCCAGCTTTGGTCTTTCCTCAAGGGATTTGGATGAGTTAAACCGTTATCCTGAGGAAAAGATAACTCCGGAAAACTTGCCACAAATTCTTTCGCAGCTTAAGAGGAGAAGATCAGAAGACATTCCATTGTTGAATTACAGAGAAGGTAGAGCAGCTCGGGAGCAGTTAAGGGTTTCTAGTGATGAATGGGGGGATGAAAGAACCTACAGGAGAGGACGTTTTGATGATCGGCTTTCAAGCCTTAACTCGGTGGTTGACTATGAGCATGGGAGTCACGCACAAGAGTCTAAATATCGTGATCGAATGGAATTTGAAAGTGATAGACTAAGAGAACATGAAAGGGTTAGTGAAGAAAATCTCTTTCGTGATGCCCCATATCAAAAATTTGAAGATGATTATGAGAGATTGAGGTACAGCAGACCCCAAGAAAGAGCAGTCTATGAAAACAGGGGTTATCCCTCAAGTAGCAATGTTGAGGATTTCCATGGATTGTTACCACAAAATTACCCACATGTCTGTTCTATATGCGATATGCCTGTTCATTCGAAGCAGGTGAGTTTTTTTTCATCCTCGGTATTCTGTTAACCTTTGCTCTATTGCCATAAAATGTTTCCAGTTGTGGTTCTAACAAGGTTTTCTTGCTCAATTATCCATATTTTTTCTTGTTTTGATCCAAAATCTTAATGCTATTTTGTGAAGAGATTTTTTTTTTTATTATTTCAAAGACCCTTTGACTTCTGTAGCTGGCCATGTTTTTTGTAGCTGTAAATTTTCACTTTGTACAATTGCATAATTAACTCTTTAATTGTACTTTGGATCCAAAAAACAATCTTGAAATATACATAGCAAATTGTGTTTCTACAGATCTTTTTCCACTTTTTCATCTTTTAGATTTACATTTGCTAAATCTACTCCCCAAATATTTACTTTATAATCGAAGTGGTTTTCTTGACATCACCATTTTATTTTTAATAAAATGCCAATTTATTTTTGGGGGGTAGGGGAACAAGTTTTTTTTCTTTTTATTTACTGAAGTTCTGAGTGAACTATTAAATCATGGGTGGTGCATTTTTTTTTTCTTTTTGCTGTTCCAGAGCTTTTAACGTATGTCCAAAATTAGGTCACAAGGAATTGGCATTACTTTAATGGGAAAAGTCACTTTAGAATTTGGATTACCCTGCAACCAGAAAAAAAGTCTGGGTAATCACTCATCTATTCCTGTGTCACCATCTATATCTAAATATTAGGTTAGAATTTAATTGCAGTGTCCATAACTTTAGTGTTTAGTGGGTTATAATGGGTTTGCTGATTTGCCATATGCAGTGACTGAGCAGAAAAGAAGATGGGGAGCTACTAGGGCATCTTTGGAAGCATAGATCTTCCCTGCTAAAGGGCTGTAGTTGCCTTGGGCTGGTACAGAAGCACAAAACATAATGTACAACATTTCTAGCCTACTTCTTTAGTTTAACTTTCCTTGTCCTTTAAGAGATCTGTTTAAAGATACAGATCTGACGTCTGTTGTAGCAATTTCACAGATGCTACACAAATAAGTAACTGTGTATATGATCACTCATGCAAATTCTTGTCTATTTTTAACTGTTGTTGTATTGTAGTTTTTGCAATTTTATTTTTGTAACAATATGCTCTTTACAGGACTGGACTCAACATATCAGTGGACCAACTCACAGAAGACGCAGCCAGCTTCTACTTGAAATGTAAGTAGTATTTTTTTTCAGTCATAAAGAAATTGCCACCTCTCGGTTTAGAGTTTACCATCTGCTGGAAACTTTAACAAGTACAGTAGAACCCCTATTTTACGTTTTTGAGGGACCAGAAAAAAATGGTATAAAATCCAGGAAAATGTAAAATCACAGGGAAATCTATTATGCAAAATATATAGGTGGGACCACAAAACAACGATGTAAAATGAGGGGAAACAAAATCAGGGGATCTAAAATTGAGGTTTCACTGTAATTAAAGGGCACCTGTCACCTAAAGAAATAATTCCAAATTCTTTCCTATCATGTTAGTTGTGCAAAATAAACTTTACTTACACTTTACTTTTTATTTAAATGTTTCCTTCAATCTTGGAATTACACAATCGCAGCAAGCAGACAAGAGCCATTTTGTGGACACTGTTATTAAGATAAATTGTGTTTCACCCCGAAATTTTGTGTAGGCACAAGAATGGGGGACCTAATGCCCACGCGCAGTAGGGATGCACCAAATCCACTGTTTTGGATTCAACCAAACCCCTGAATCCTTTGCAAAAGATAAGACCGAAGACCAAACAAATCCTAATTTGCATATGCAAATTAGTGATTGGAAGGGGAAACCATTTTTTACTTCCTTGTCACGCAAGTCACAGAATTTCCCTCCCTGCCCCTAATTTGCATATGCAAATTCGGTTCAGCCAGGCAGAAGGATTTTGCCAAATCCGTATCCTGCTGAAAAAGGCAGAATCCCGAACTGGATTTGGTGCATCCCTAATCCGCAGAGCCTTACACAATTATCGAGCCTGAGGAAGGGGGAATGTGAGGAGGTCAGTGACATGTAGGGATTGCTGAATGGAAAGTGAATTAATTGCTGCCATGCCTCAGGCATAGAGGTGGGATAGATATTTGATTGACAGCTCAGATATTTAAACTTTGACAGTATGTGTGGGTAATCGATCTCATTGTGTACATTAAAAATTCCATACCTGTCGGCCTTTTTAAATATCAGTGCAGAGAAAGGGCAGAGCGAATGGGAATTCATTCTCCGCAGGTGGATAAAAGCCAGGGCACATGTCCATTTGTCGTAAGGGTGAAGACACACAGAGCTACTAGTAGCAGCTACTTGTGGCTACAACATGCCAAAAAATACCCTGTCATAGACAATAGGGAGAATTACAGCGAGAGCCATGGACACAGTCAGTCCTAAAGGGGTATCACACCAATCTGTGCAACACTTGTATAATCTCATCTGTTGTACAGTGCTGTGGCACTGTATAAATAATAATGAAAGCAATAGACTTTTATGTTACTGCAACATGATATAATTCACATTGGCATGTTTAATCTCGGCTCAGTCAGTGACTGGCACCAGAAATGAAACCTTTTTTTAAATCTATCATAATCTTATCTTTGCATGTATCTATAATTTTGCCATAAAAGTATTTCCAGATGCTTTTACATTAATCCCATCTGATCCCCCATGTTCCTCTCTGAGGCTGCTGCCATGTTTGCGCTTCAGCAGTCTGTTGTCATTAGAAACATAACTGACATGTTGAGAAGGGACAGTCAGGTTGGCAAAACAGTCAAGTTTAGGAACTTCAAGTAACAATTACTTACAAAAGCAGCCCTGAGTGAAAAACAATCAACATGAGCTGTAGGTAATTTTTGATGTATATTAATATATTGAATCATTTTTTAATGTCAGTATCACTTTAAAATTCAAACATCTCGTTTGGCCCAGGATTCTGTGCTGCTTTTTTTCCATTTTCATTAAAAGTTGTCATTAACATGAATGTAATATGTATTGGGTCACATTTGACACCACTGAAGTTTTGTTTACATGTTGCCCATCACTGATCTACCAAGTGTAAACACTATATGAGAGGCAGTTTTACCTTTTTTGTTTTCTTCTTCTTCCAATTATGAAAGCTATCCTGACTGGAATCCCGATTCAAGACATGAAGTGTGAGTATTACAATTTATTTTATTTGTAAAGCATATTCAAAATGTTTGGGTCCCGTATACATAACACTCTACCTCAAATAGTATAATTTTGGTGCTTTTTGTTTAAGAGGCTTTTTATACACTCTGATTGTGAGAGATTTGTCATGCTAAAACAAGATGAATTCCTTTCAACAAAGTAATTGCCTAGATATGCTGTACATTATGATGATTTTAGGCCTTTTACAAAAACCCTTTTTTTTTTTTTTTTTTTTTTTTTTTTTTTTTAGTAGATACCAATACCATTGTATTAAAAAAACACAGTATGTGAATTAGGGATTCACCGAATCCACTATTTTGGATTCAGCCAAACCCCCCGAATCCTTCAAAAAAGATTTGGGTGGATCCTAATTTGCATATGCAAATTAGGGTGGGAAGATGAAAACATTTTTTACTTCCTTGTTTTGTGACAAAAAGTCCAGCAATTTCCCTTCCCACCCCTAATTTGCATATGCCAATTCGGATTCGCTTTGGCCGGGCAGAAGGATTCTGCCGAATCCTGAAGAAAAAGGCGGAATCCTAGCCGAATCCCGAAACCGAATATTTTAAAACCGTTAGGCTCGGGTGCAATGAGGCTGTGACCACAAAATACATATAGACAAATACAAGAGTCCTCTGCACTCAACCCATTATCAATATATTTAAGACAGAGACATTTTGTGCATACTGCTACTAAAAAATGCCTTACCCTTTAAACAAAACAGGGATTGTTTGTCCATATAATGCAATATATTTAAGCTGGCCAACTACGTCAAAGTCATCCCATATCTGGCCAGTCCTACGCTTAATTTTCAGTAGCAGTATGCACAAATGTCGCTGTCTTAAATATATTGATAATGGGTTGAGTGCGGAGGACTCTTGTATATATCGTATATATCGTATATATCATATATATATATATATATATATATATATATATATATATATATATATATATATATATATATATATATATATATATATATATATATATATATATATATATATATATATACATTAAATATACATTAAATCCGTCTTGCGGACATATGACAACCCACAGGGGCAGGTAATTAAATAAATAACATGAGCATTATATATATATATATATATATATATATATATATATATATATATATATAATCACTTCATTCACTGCTCATGTTATTTATTTAATTACCTGCCCCTGTGGGTTGTCATATGTCCGCAAGACGGATTTAATGTTAAGACTCCGCATGGATGCACATCGATCAGCTATTAATACTGCTTACAGGGATCAGAAGACTAATAAACCTGTAGCGAAACACTTTCTTGAGAAAAAAAATTTTTTTTATACATGTGTGAACCTAAACGTAGAGGTGATGATGTCACTAATTGGGCAGGGCTACACCGTTTTTAAATTTTACTTATATTGCTGATAATACATTGACTTGGTAACACATCTTGAAAAAGGTTGTAGAACACAACCGAAACGTCGATCTCTTTATCTTTATTATTGTAAACGGGCAACTTAAATGGGAAACAGTAAAATGCGTGACGTCTTAAGTTCAGATATCC